>CM075760.1:39070102-39355102 GCA_037974335.1 Prionace glauca
GGCAATGTTAATCATCATCTGCAACATAGGCAAGATATAGATAGGCTGGAAAATTGGGTGGAGAAATGGCAGATGGAATTTAATCCTGAAGAATGAGAAGTGATGCATTTTGGCAGATTTAATAGGGTGGGGGGGGGGGAGGCTATACAATAAATGGCAGAACCATCAGGAGTATAGGCACACAGAGGGACCTGGGTGTGCAAATCAACAGATCCTTAAAGGTGGCAACTCAGCTGGAAAAGATACTGAAGAAGGGATATGACATGCTTGCTTTTATTGGACTTGGCATAGAGTATAAACGTAGGCATACAATGTTGCAGTTATATAGAACGTTACTTAGACCACATTTGGATGACTGCATCCAGTTCTGGTGGTCACATTAACAGAAGGTCGTGGAAGCTTTGAGAGAGTGCAGAAAAGGTTTACCAGGATGTTGCCTGGTATGGAGGGTCTTCGCTATGAGGTGAGATTCAGTAAGCTAGGGTTGTTCTTCCTGGAAAAAAGGGATGTTGACGGGCATAATAGAAGCTTATAAAATTATGAAGGGCATAGATAGGGTGAACAGTTGGAAGCTTTTTCCCAGGTGGAAGTGACAAACACAAAGTGTCACAAGTTCAAGGTAAGGGACGGGGGCAGGCGGCAAGGTTCAATACTGATATGCGTATTTTACACAGAGGGCAAAGGGGCCCGGAATGCACTACCAAACAAGGTGGTTGAGGCAGACACTTTAGGATCATTTAAGACTTATCCAAGACTTAGAGATAGCCACACGAATAGACTGGAGATCGAGGGATACAACTAGATGGTCTAGTTAGGAACACATGATGGGTGCAAGCTTGGAGGGCCGAAGGCCCTGCTCCTGTGCTGTATTGTTATTTGTTCTTTTTTTTTTGCTAGGATTGAGACTCTTACCCTGAGATTCGCTGATGTTCTGACTCTGAGTGAGCTCTTGATGTGTGACCTGGCAGGTATAAACCGCTTTGCTAAACCATTCCCGAGCGGAGACTGTCAGCCGACTGCTGGCCGAGAAGTTCCCGTTCACTTGACAGCCGGGAGAGGTGACAATTCCTGAATCCATGGGTTCCCCATTCTTCAGCCACTTCACCGTCATTGACTTTGGCTGGAAATCGATGATTGAACAGACGATAGTTGCAAATTTCCTGTTTGTGATTTCTTCACTGGAACTCACGGTGAGGATAACAGTTGGGGGGATGTCACCTTCAACAAACACATGTTTAGATATTACTGAAGTTTCAATTGACAAGAAAAAAATAGTTCTTTCATTTTAACACCAGAGCTGCCCATTTGAGAATTGTATCCCTGGTTTTGTTGAATTGGCAGGGGAATGGCGAATGGAATTCAACCGTCAAAAGTGCCACGCAATGCATTTGGGGAGGGCAAACAAAGCAAGGGAATAGTGAACACAATTGGAGGTTGCGAGGGATTGCAAGATCTTGGGGTACATGCCCACAGGTCCTTGTGGATGGTAGGACAGCTGGAGAAGTTGATCAAGCAAGTATTTCGGATTAATTCCTCGAATATGTGAGGTATTGAATACAATATCAATGGTGCAATGATGGAGGTGTATAAAACACTAGTTAGGCTACGTTTGGATTTAGCTGCACCGTTCTGGCCACCATGTTGCAGGAATGACGAAATGACTCTGGAGAGAGATGAGGTTTACAGGAATATTGCCAGGGCCTGAGAATTGCAGCCATGGGGCGAGATTGGATAGGCAGGAATTGTTCTCCTTAGAAAAAAGAGGAGGCTGAGATGTGACGTAATTGTGGTTCACAAAATTATAAGGAACGTAGGCAGAAATGATTCATTCCCCATGAGGAGGGCTCAATTTCCAGGGAACATGGTCTTTTCAAACGAATCTGGATCTGCATCTCAAGTACTTTTACCTGCAAAGCTACGAAGCAAGGACGGCTGGAAAGTGGGTTTAAAATGCATGGCTAGTTTCTTTATTCTCACTTCTGGCCAGCAGAGACATGATGGGCTAAATGGCCTCTTTCTTCACCGTAACCTTTCGATGGTTCCCTGGTTCTGAGCAACTTTTCAGTCAGTAGACATTTACCTGGATTTTACACAATTTAAATTTTTCAGAGTGCTACAAATCAGTTATAACTAAAGCTTTATACTGTTCAATCACAACGTCCCTCTCTTAGCCAGGTTTCACAACACTTACATGGTATTTTAACGCTCTTGACTGAGCCACTGTGTCGAACCTCGCAGTCAATATTGGGGCATTCTTCCGCTGAGTCGCTGATGGTTAACTGGCTGCTCAGGGTGTAGGTTCCCTGCGTGTTTCTCACTGACGGGTAAGTCTTAAACCCTGTGGTGATCTGCTGCCCATTTCTCTTCCAGATCAGTTTGGTGACATCCGAAGCGTAATCCATCGCCAAACATCCGTAGGTGACCGAGCCGTCGGAGTTGTGTTGCTGACAGGAGGAGACCAGGCTGTAGAGAGTGGGTGAAGATGGTGTTGCTGGGAAAAAATAGGCGATTGAACAAGTCAGACTCTTATTTGTGTTTATTAAGTCATAAAACATGTTGCTACAAATATGTTTCTGTGTTCGATATAGCTCTTGGTGTTAAAGGGATCAAGAGATATGGGTAGTATGTATGATCAGGATATTGGTGAGCCATGATCAAAGTGAATAGCGAAGCAGTCTCAAAGGGATGAATGGCCTAGTGCAGCTTCTGTTTTCTATGCTTCTATCTCAAACATTAAATAGAATTACGATCTTATCCTCATATTTCCGGATTAAAACCTACATTCACCTTTGAGACTCCGTTCGTTCGATCAGTTGGGAATTGCTGTCTCTGTAGAAACTCATATCCCTGTCTCCACCTCTATCAGATTAGAAAAAAGGAAAAAAAATTCTGGTTTCCTCAAAATGACATATCATTCATTGGATTAACAGAGAAGAGCAAAGATTTTCTCCATTATTGATGCCACTATTTATTTATCAAACAGCCCTTTGTGATGAGCCGGTATTTATCTCTCAAATAATAGCGCTCTGTGATGAAGAAATTTTCTCTTCATTCATATCATTCACTCACCTGATGAGGGAGCTCCAAAAGCTCGCGATTCCAAATAAACCTATTGACTTTAACCTGGTGTTGTGAGAATCCTTACTGTGCCCACACCAACCTAACGCCGGCATCTCCACGCTAATTTTGGAAATTGCCTGTGTTCAACCTGATTGATGCCCCTTCCTCTCTCCAACTCACTGCTTCTCACTCCACAAAACGAAGATTAGTGCCTTTGCTTCAAAAATATCTACATAATCTATACTTACTCAATGGCCAGGAAACTCTAAATGTGATTACAGATTCAAATAAATGCAACATTGACTAATTGAAGGATCATATACTAATAGTAAGAGTTGGCCATTCGGGCCCTGAAGTCTCCTCCATCATTCACGGAGATTACAGATCATCATTGTGGTGCGAGTTCGGTTTTGCATCTCCTCACTCAGCCCATCGATCGTCCACTCTCTGCCCATTTTCCCCAGCTTCTTGCACTTTTCCCGGGTTCTCTGCCATTCCTGATGGCTCATTTTCCCCTTTACCTGACTCTGTGCACTTCCACCTGTCTCTCTACAATTCCCTCCAGCTCTGAGCCCTCTCCCTTGACTCTCTGCTCTTTTTCTCAGCTCACTACCCTTTCCATCAACTCCCTACCATTTTCCCCTCACTCTCTGCCCTTTCCCCTGGGCTCTCTGTGCTTTCTCTCGGCTATCGGCCCTTTCCCTTGGCTCTCTACCCTTCTCCCTGCCTCCCTGCCCTTTCCCTTGGCTCACTGCCCTTTCCCTTGGTTCTCTCCCCTTTCCCCAGTCTCTCTGTCCTTTCTCCCGCCTCTCTGCCTTTCTCCCATCTCTCTGCCTTTCTCCTGTCTCTCTGCCCTTTCTTCGGAATCTCTGCACTGTTCCCCCGGCTGTGTGCCCTTTCTGCCTGCTTTCTACACCCCCACCACCACCCCCTCGCTCCGGCTCTCTGCCCTTTCCCATGCCTCATGTTCTCCCCTGGTTCTTTGCCGTTGTCCCTTGTCCCGAGCCCCCAGCGATTCCCTCCAGCTCTCTGCACTCCCAGGACAAATACCACATTTGAATATCAAACTGCGACTTGAGATCTTTCTTCTCTCTCGTTGCAGACCTCCCCACACAGAGTCAGTGAGTGTGAGAGAGAGAATGTGAGTGCTCGAGGATGAGTGATTGAATGAGTGAGAATGAATGAGTGATGGTGTGTGAGTGACAGAAGGTGGGTAAGTGAGGGTGGGTGAGTGAAGTTCCATGAGTGAAGATGAGTGATTGAGGGTGAGTAAACGAGGGTATGTGAGAGAGGGTGGGTCAGTGATGGTGGCTGAATGTGTGAGTGAAGGTGAGTGAGTGATTGTCTGTGAGCTAGAATGAAAGAATGAGTGATTAGTGGGATGTGTGAATGAAGGGAATATGATTGAGGTTCTGAGTGAGGGACGTTTATTGTGTGTGGATAGCTGAGAGAGGGTGAGTACGAGAGGGTGAGTGCGAGAGGGTGGAAGAGTGATCAAGGGTGACTGAGTGAGTAAGTGTGAATGACGATGATCGAGTGAGGGTGAGTGAATGGGGTAAGTGGGGACGAGTGAGTGGGGATGCATGATTGGGGATGAATGTTTGGGGATGAATGAATGAGGTTGACTGAATGAGGGTGACTGAATGACGGTGACTGACCTACTTCTGACCTCATGTTGGATGGAATGTGTCATTGATGAAGCAATAGAAGATTGTTGGACCCAGAACAGTTCCCTGCTGAACTCCTGCAGTGATATCTCAACTTAGATGTTTGACCTCCAACAACCATTACCATCGTGCTTTGTGCTAAATATAACTCCAAACAGAGAAGACTTTCCCGCCGAAACGTATTCACTTGAGATTTACTCGGGCTCCTCGATCCCACCCTCATTCCAATTTTATGGTGGGGTGGGGGGGGGAGGTGGTGGTGGGGGGTGAGGTGGCACAGTGATTAGCGCTGCTGCGTCACTGTTGAATTCCCGATATGGGTTATCGTTTGTGGAGTTAGTAAATTCACCCCGTGTCTGCTTGGGTTTCCTTCGGGTGCTCCTGTTTCCTTCCAAAGTCCAAAGATGTGCGGATTCGGTGGATTGACCATGCTAAATTGCCCCATTAGTTTCACGGAACTAGTTAGAGTAAATACATGTGGTTTTGGGAATAGGCTTTGGTGGGATTCTGTTGGTGCAGACTCGATGTGCTGAATGCCCCCCTTCTGCACTGTAGGATGCTATGATTCTATTCTATGAAGTCAAGGATAATCACTCCCACGTATGTGTGATGGAAAGTGTGTAAGAGGGTGTTTGTGTGTTTGTGCGCGCGCATGTGTGTGTGTGTCTGTGTGTGTGTGAGAGAGAGAGATGCGTGTGCAAAAGGCTTTAGAGAGTGTATGTGAGACAACAGCGTTTGTGACAGAGTGTGGGAGAGAGAGTGTGTTTACGAGAGCGTGAGGCTGTGCTGATGTGAGTGTGTGTGTCTGCGTGGAAGAAAGAATGTGTGTGGGGAGTGTGCGTGTGAATGCTTTTGTGTATGAGGGTATGAGAGACTGATTGAGAGAGCGAGAGTTTGTATTTGTATTTGTAGTGGATGTAGACAGTGAGAGAAAGAGAATGTGTATTGGTGTGTGAGAGAGATCATATCAGAGAAAAAGTAAGTGTGCACATGTATGTGCGTATGTGTGAGAGAATATGCGAGTGTGTATGCGTGTATTTATGTGTGTGGCAGTGTGTGATGTGTGTAAGTCTCTATCTGGCTGATTCAGTCTGGAAAAACACAATCACTCCACACATACTCACCCACTCACACAGTCAGTGGGAGTGACAAGTGAACACAACACGGACTGCGGGACAAGGGCTGGAAAAACATTTAAATCGTTCACAAGTCAGTCACAATTAAATAATTTCCTCTTTCCTCAATGGCCGAAATTTGTAAAAACTCAAGAAATTTGGCACAACCCAAGACAAAGCCATCCACAAGATTATCCGCCCCCTCATTCACTATATTCACTCTCTCCCATCACTAAGAAAGCAGTGTCAGCAGTTTGTATTATATACAACATTCACTGCAGCAACTCACCAAGGCTCACCGTCCAAACCCGCTGTCTTTACATCCTAACAGGACAAAGGCAGTAGCCACATATGAACGCTATCACCTACAAGCTCCCCGCCAAAACATACACCATCCCGACGTGAAACAATATTTCAGTGCATTCATAGTCACTGGAGCTTCCTGTCTAACAGCACGGCGAGTGCCTGCAGCATATGGATTGCAGTCATTTAAGGATGCTTCACATCAACACTTTCTGAAGGAACGATTAGGGAAGATTACAAATTCTGGCCGAGCAAATGACTCGAAAATGCCTTTAGAAAACTAATAATAATGAATTTGACCCTTCATCTGTCATACTGAACAGTTCACGGACTGCTGTAGTAGGCAGCACAATATAGTAAATCTCACTTTGCATTTGTTCATCGAACATTCCCAAGGCCAATGCATCACTGCTTAAAAATCATCCAATTCTCCCTCTACAGTTTGAAGTTTCTGCTCTCTCTGATGGTCGCAATATGCTTCAGGGATCTCATTTCTGAGACGCCAAGTCAAACATCAAGTCAAACTCCCATTTTTCACGGATACAAGTGTATTAAAGAAATAAATCAAATTTCGCTCCCTGTAATTCAGCAGAAGGGACCAGAAGGTTTCGCACCAGCCAGGCAGACTCCTGGTCCCAACACAATGGCCACGCGCACAGAAACTGAACAGACACAAACAGTGCAACAGCCGAGTTCCCAGCAGAAAGATCTGTTCAATCTGTCAATTTCAATCTGTTCAATCTGTAAATTTAATTGTTGGATTTTCATTGATCAATGGTCAACTTACAACAGAAACATCAATAACCTATTTTAAATTAAACTGATATTCATTTCAAGACTCCATTCGACTTTTAATTATTTCGCTGTGTCACTTCTCGAAAACTATGTAAAAATATAACTTCGCTGAAAATGAGCAATCTCAAATAACAGACTAACGTCAGTTCAATGTCCATAACAGAGATGCAGTGACACAATAACAGTTCAATGTCCCTAACAGAGATACAGTGACACAGTAACAGTTCAAGGTCCCTAACAGAGATGCAGTGACACTGTAACAGTTCAATGTCCGTAACAGATATGCGGTGACACAATAAGTAGTAAACAAACCAAGAAACATTTACATTGATAAATGAATAAATCATTGCCTGATTCTATTTAATTTCTTAAATATAATCAACAAAATAATCAAGGCAAAACACTTTATCGAGCTGAGCACAGCTGAGTAAAAGAATGTTTTGTTTCTGAATTCATTTTCAATACAACTAAATATTCTGTAAAATGGATGATACTTTGCACGCCAGTGCAATATTCAAGGTAATTTGATTTAAATTAATTAGCATCAATATTATATTTTAAGTTATTGTTAATTGTCAGTTAGTTCTTCTGCCAGCTGATTTGTACTCTGTAATAAAATGAGCTTTCAATCATTCAAAACATGCTTCTGTCCCCAACATTGTTAAATAATTAGGTTACAATTAAATCTCAATGTTAAACAATAATTACAAATTACTGAATGGAAACATTCAAACATCTGCCATTCATTTACTTAAATCTAATCACATTGTAATGTTTTACTTTTACCACAGATAATTTATTATAACGGAGAACCGTGTTAAAAATGCAGACTTCACACTTTGTATAGACTGCAACGGCCTGGCCAATATTATTGAAATCAATAATACTGGTTCCTAGATTTAGTAATTTAGACCTTCCATATAATTTAATTACTGAACACATTGTTTAATTTAAGAAGATCTGAATTAAACAGTGCAAACACAGAGAGGACAACTGATTCAAATCCTCTGCAACATTGAAACATGATGCAGAATATAAGTGCAGACTTTTTCTTCATTATAATATTTAATAAGATTTTAACATAAGTTTCTGATAGAATCAATTATTCTATTTTGTCATTTATTCTTCCCATAATTCTATGTTTAGCAGTAATGGGAGACATAATATTATACAATTTTTATAGTATTTATCTTATAATGTTTTATATAAATTAATCTTTTTGAATTTCAAGCATTAACTTGTCAATTTCTCGCCAGTTTCTGTTGACACTTTACCAGTATTCAAACGCAATCATATAAACAATTACTTGAGTGTCAGCGAATTCCATCTGTCAGAAAACCTTCGCTCTGTCAAATGTATTTAAGCTGTTTGATTCGAATTGATCAAGGCCAAATTACAACAACAAAGTAATCAATAAAAAAATTAATTAACCTGATGTTCATTTTAAAACTCCCTTTGCCTTTTAACTATCTCTCACCGTCGGTCTCAAATCCTCAAAAAAAACTGGGCAAAAATGTATTTTTTTTCTGAAAATGAGCACATCAAATATAACGGATTCAGGGTAGTGTAATGTTCCTATCAGAGATACAGTGAATTGTAATTCATGTTTTATTTTAATATGTAAGCATCAGTTAAGATGAATAAAATGTCCTAACATATTTATTTTACTTTCCCGAAACTTTTTTGCTTTATCCCTACAATATTCAAACGCAGTTTTATTTTCATTTAGTCAGGACCGCTCAGTGTCACTGAGTTGAAACAATGCAAAAAGCAATTGAGGAACATCAAATCATTTCACAAATTTTGAGATGAGATTAGTAATTAATTATCTCGGTATATAATTTAAAAAAAACTTTGACGGAGTAATCTGGTTGCAACTGCATAGAAAAAACAAAATGTAATAATCGGATACGAAAATTGCCAAAAAGCAGCGGCTTCTGGAATTGTGACAAAATACGTCCAGTCTGGAAAATTTTCTGGTCATTTTAGTTGCGTGAAAAGCACAGCAGAACTTTTAAACGGGATAACTGCTAAATTATTAACATCAAATAATCTTAGGTGAATATGGAGTTATGTTACCGATTAATAATTGTTTGTTTTATATTAATTTTACTACTAAACTTGTTAATGAGAAGTTTGTGATTGCAGCATAGACTGGGTGTCCGAATGAGCGTTGTAAGTAATGATTTACTTGAATCTTGTAAGCGTTAGCTAAAATTTATATATAAAAACGATATCTTTTAGTTTTTTTTCCAAACATGCTTGTTTTCTCCCTACAAGGATTTTCGAATTCCAAGATTGTTTGCATTCAACCAGAAAACATCTAAGCTCTCAATGACACCGAATTTAAAGAATGCAGAAATAATGCCCTAAAGCCAAACCATTTCACAAATTTTAAACATTCATTGTGACTGCACCACAGAAACTGCTCAGCAGAAACACAACAAAACACATCAATGAGGGAAAGAATCTGTTTCATGGAAAAGCAGCTCAATTATCCATTTAACAGAATCAAATGTAACATTGCAAAAAAATTTCAATATCGAATCGAGCAAACCAGCTCTTAACCAATTACTAAAGTAAACAGAAATCTGGAATAATAGCAATGACATTGCGAGGAGGTGGAATACGCCCAACGAATTAGCATAACAACTTTATCACATTTTATTCATATTGGATCATATTTCAAACATATTTAAACATGTGGATGGTAAAAGTTCCAGCCATCAAATGCCACCGAGATTAAACATTGCAGGTACCCCAAATTCTGAATGCAGAGACAAAATATGTTCTGAACGAGTGGCGTAAAGCGTTATCACTTAAGTTTTTTTTAAAAAATACAAAGACAATAAAACCTGTCTGTTTCCTGCCTGCAGTCATGCGTCAAGAAGTTGCAAACCCACAGAATGTTGTTATTCAATAACAAAGCGTGTCAATAACAAATAACAGCTCAGTGTCACTGAGTTCAAAAATGCAAAAACGCGAAATTAATTCACAAAGTTTACGTATTTAAAGTCATCCAGATTCATAATGTTCTCACCAGAAAAAAGAACGCATCACTGAGAGACTGAACCCCTCTTCATACAGAAGCAGCAGAGTTCTGCAAATGTAACATTTACAGAAATGTTGAAAATAAATTCAAGCCAATTCGCAATTCACCAAAGTAATTAATGTTTACAATAACCCGAAAATATTGCATAGCAGCACCAGCATTGTGAGTGAGTGGAATGTTTTCATTGGATAAATTTAGAAATTTTAGAACTTTATTAAAAAATATTGCGTTGGATTTCAAACACTTTTGCAGTAGATGGTACAAACCGCAGCCACTAGATGTCGCCGAGATTAAACATTGCAGAAACGCTGAATTGTTGAACCAACGTTCAGTTTTTAAAGTAAGCCACACAGTAACCTCAACAGACAAACACAAAATCACAACAACTTGGGATTGAATCCCTCAGCAGCCCCTATTGTCAAGAAACAGCGGAATTCTAAAACCCCTTTGCAACAGAATCACAAGAAACGTTGTTAAAATTCTCAATAGAGAATCCACCAAACCCATATTTAAGTAAACAGATAAATTATTAGTATAGATAAAAATATAAAACAAAATAACATGTAAACCAGTTACTCAATAAGTGCATGGTTCTTACCTGCAGCCACCGTCACCATGGTCCCTTGACCCCAGTAACCAAAATAATCACAGTGTCACATTCCGTAGGCTGTGTCATACAATAACCGTCCCTGCACAAAATATGCACTAAACCACCATTATTTTAAATATCCACAAACCAGAGGAAAATCAATGTCAATTAATGTTCATTAAATTATAATTGTATTTCTGGACACCATTCGCCATTCATAAATCACCCTAAAGTTGTATATTTCACACAGTTACGCATGAACATGTTATTGAAAACACCAACTGACAAATGAGTAATTATCAAGATTTTCCATGTTCATTCTTGTCCTGTGGTCAGTGCTGGACGTAAACAATATTGTACTCTGATTAAAGGTGGAATTTAAAAGTTGTATTGTTCCAGCCTCAATCAATTGGTGCTGAGGGGTTTTTGTCTTGACAGTAACTGCTGTGCCACCCAGTGATCACAGTGAGACACAGCATGTCAAATACTGAGGCAGGCTGTTAACTGTAAAATACAGACAATTAATTTCACTGCAATTTCAAAAGCCTGTGTCCATCTCGTTAAGAGTAGGTCAGTGAGATATTTCATTGTTTTACTTGTCATTGTATTGATAAAGGGGGTTAGAATCTTTTACACTCACTGTGCACATTCAGCATGTAAATCAATAACAATAAAGTTGAAGTATTTTATATCTTTAAAAAAAATGCTGCTTCTACCTATTATTTTGTTGAACCCTCATTTAGTCTGGCATTCGGCAGTGCCACTGATGATAAATTTATGCAAAGTCTTTCTCTGAGGTTTTTGTATGAGGATGTCGCTTTGTTAAGCCTCGTGATCCTCCACTGTAGTATCACAATGATATACGCCCGCACAAAAACTGTACTCACTCTGTTCAGTACTGCCTCTCAATATTCACTTCAAATGGACCATTACTTCTGTTCTAATTTAAAACGTAGACAACTATTTATAAAACAAAATCTATCAGAAATGTTAAAACGAGTAATATATCCAGTGCTGCACTTGCCGAAACTACAACAAATAGAAAGTCAGTGAAAAGCTCACCCCATTAATATCGGTAAGTTTGTTAAATTGTACTGTTAAATGCTTTGTTGGTTACTTAAAAAAAACGATTATGGTTTGGTTCTGAACACTGTCGTTAATATTACATTTAAAACAGGTATTAACCTTTAGGTTATGATGGAAGTTGCTGAATTCCCTCTCGGGCTGTTCTTGTTCGGGTCCATCCTTGGTACCTGTCGCTGTGGTCTCTTGCACAGTAATAGATGGCGGTGTCTTCGGTCTTCAGCCTGGTCATCTCCAAAGCGAAGATGTTGTTTGAAGTGTCTCTGGACGCAGTAAATCGATTCTTAATTGCTGGGGCGTAGTGGTTGCTGGATGAACTTAGATAGTTAACCAGCCACTCTAGACCCTGCCCGGGAACTTGCCGGATCCAGTACATCCAAAAGCTGCCAAGGCTAAAGCCGCTGGTTTTACAGGTCAGTTTCAGGGAGCCTCCGGGACGCCCGGTCTCTGCCTTTGGCTGAATCAACACAATCTCCGACTGGACACCTGTAAAAATATATCAAAAACCCCGAGGATTAACCCCATGAAACATTTTAGCGATAGACAAACAGGGAGACAGTGACAGTGAGAGATTTGGACAATAAAGTACTACTCACCAGATAAGAAAGTCAGCAACAAACTGAGAGAAATCGCTGACCTCATCTTTCTAGTAAATTGGGGGAAATGGTTGTGTCAGGAACTCAGTGAACAAACCAGCTCCCGGACTGTTGGATTCCGGTCCCAGTGAGCGGTATTTAAATACCCGGCAGAAGGGGGCGGCTTTCCAGGCGCCGCCTGTTGATTCCCTGCTGGAGGCGGCGCCTGGATCCACGTCCCACCTTCCACACCCCCAACAGAATGGACTCCCAGATTTACAATGGTTTAATATTGAAGTTGCCAAGTTATATGTAACGAGATATTTATTTGACTGAATCGATTCATTGCAATGTCTCCATTATTTCTCATACTGATATTTCAATTTGTCGTTTTTTATGTTTTTTTAAAACTAATTATAAATATGGTGCTTTTCTTACCACGCCCGTGACGAGCAGACAAATGTAAAAATGATGAAATTACACTTCCATAAAATAAAGGGACCATCAGTCTGTTTTGTAATAATTCTATCATGTTACAATAATGAAGCATAATTTATCAGTCCAAAAATGTGTGGGGTAGTTGATTGGCCATGATAAATTGCCCCTTGATGTCAGGAGGCTTAGCAGAGTCAATATGTGGAGTTACGGGGCTAGGACAGGACCTGCATGGGATTGTTGTCGCGCAGGGCCGATGGGCCAAATGGCCTCCTTCTGCACTGTCGGAATTCTGTGATAAGGGGAATTGTTATCGATTTCTGTAATTCAATGCGGCGAATGAACAAAGCCATTCTACTTACAGTGTGGATGGCTATCACTGCACATTTTGGTTCTGAAGATAACATGAGTTTCCTCGCATTATACAGTGTTTGCTGACATTTCTCAAAATTCCTCTGCTCTATGTAAATTAGGGGTGAAACAAACCCGCCTGTTTGACATTTAAACAGTGAGCTGACAGAGAAACATAAAATTGACTTCGACATTGACAGAGAATTTAATGAGTCGGAAGGCACGCGGCGATCAGTAGTGTTCTCCTTCAGCATCCAAACCTTTGTATTGGCCACCGGCTTCATAACACAGGATATCAGGATTTGATTTTTGTCACATTAACATTATTACACGAATATTTTTTTTAATCTTCATTTCAACCAGGTTATGAACTGACCGATTATCCACTCATTGGCAACTATGAGAGGGTTTGTTAAAGAATCAAAATCAGGTTATATTGTAAGATATAACCTGCTAATCAGGTACAAGAGATACTGTTGTTTAAATGAGGTGCAGAAATTTCAGATTATTCCAGCAATCTCTGGTTTCAAGGCAGTTTTATGATTTTCTTTTAATTATTTTCGCGATTACACTGACCTCATTAGACTGGGAGATGTGACCATCAACATCTCTCTCTTTCACACTTAGTGAAGCTGTTCAAAAAAACAGGTTTTAATTATTGGAATGACATTTACTCGAAATGAAATAGCATCTGGTCAATTTATTGTTTTCCGATATACTTAATCACAGAATTAACATGGCATTAAAAGAAAAGAATGATTAGAATCATAACGATTTAAAATGCGTCTTTATTGTGCGAATGAAACCATTATTGTTTAAATGGTTGAGTTCCATTTTGTCTATTCAGGTTCACGCTCATCTGCCCCATACAATATTTGGCAGCAATCCAGGCTGCTGCCAAATGCTCAAAATTATTGACAGGAAACATCTGGCGGGTGTTATTCAAAAGTCGATATCCTCAGCACTGATCGCTTGGCTCCAAGCCAACATCAAACTCTTCACATTGTCAATGAAGCCTATTTATAAATAAATCTACCCAGTAACGGTACTGGGGGCATGTTAATTCTTTAAATGTGTTGTTCAGTATGATAATTTCCCATCTCTCAGGAAAGAAACGTTCGGCCGCTTCTCTGGCGTGATGTTAACAATAATGATGATTTTCCCAACACGTCAGGATATTGCGGTGGATGGATCAAGATAATTACAGGCAGTCTGTGAGGGGTGGCTCAGAGGGACGATACATGTTGTAAAACATGAATACGTATGCTTGTGTTTTCTTTTCCCTTTATCCTTCCGTGGGATGTTTGAATTTGGTGGAACGTTTTGCCTGTCCCAAATTCCCTTGAACTGATTCGTTTTCTTGGCGACTTCTGAAGATGTCAGTCAGTCATTTTGCTGTCCATCTGGAGTCACATTCTTGTGAGACCAGGTGGCGATGGCAGATTTCCTCCATTGGGGAATCAGAGAGGTCCCTATGGTCGCCATTAGAATCTATTCCACATTTATTAATTGAATTCAAATTCCACCAGTTCCAACGGCCCGATTTAAATCCCTGTCCTCACTTCATTTCTCTGAGCCTCTGGATCGCTGGATCTAATAAATTAATATTACGTCACCATCTATGAAAAAAATAAATACACGATTTTTGATGCAGGAATGAATGACTGTTGAATGAATTATAGTTGGATGAATCAGTCAATAGTAGCACGTTGCGGAGAGTTACAGGTCAAAGAGATCTCTAGGTACATGTTCATAGCGACTTCAAAGTAGAGTACAGGTAGATAGAGTGGTGAAGAAAGCATTCGGCATGCTTGGTTTCATTGATCAGAACATTGAATGCAGGAGTTCGGATGTCTTGTTGAAGTTGTCCAAGACATTGTTAAGGCCACACTTGGAATATTATGTGCAATTCTGGTCACACTATTATTAAACTAGAAAGAGTCCAGAAAAGATTTACTAGGATGCTACTGGGACTTGATGGTTTGGATTATAATAATAGGCTAACTAGAATGGGACGTTTTTTCTCTGGAGTGTAGGAGGCTGAGGTCTATAAAGTAATGAGGGGCATAGACAAGATGGATAGTCAATATTATTTTCCCAAAATTAGGGGACTCTAAGCTTGAGGGCATAGACTTAAGATGAGAGGGGAGAAATGCAAAATTGTGTCACAGAGAGGGTGGTGAGTGTCTGGAAAAAGCTGCCAGAGGTAGTAGTAGAGGCAGGTACAATTGTACCTTTTTAGAAAACATTTAGTTTTTATATGTGTACGATGGGTATAGAGGGATATGGGCCAAATGCAGCCAATTGGGATTAGCTGGCAGGTTAAATAAAAGGGAGGCATGGACAAGTTGGACCGAAGGGCCTGTTTCCATGCTGTAAACCTCTATGACTCTATGACTCGATGAATGACAGCTGGATGTCTGAATGTATTGAATGAGGAATCACTGAATTGATTGATGAATGCATTGATAGATGGTACTGAAAGATATTGTTCTACATTCCCATATTTCTGCTTGACTACTTCATATATTGAATCAGCTCCTTTATTCCACGTTGCAGTCAGCCTAACATATTCAATCCTTCCAGAGTTTCTGGGTGAAATCCATCCTGGGTTTATCGGGAGTTAGCAAACTGATCCTCACAAAGAGGAAGACAAGATTTTCCTGTTCATTTCTCTGCTGATGCTGAATTTTCCTTTCCAAGATAAAAAGAAGGAAGATGATTGGGCTCAGGAGGGAGAATTGTAATATTTGAAACATCTGGCTCTTTCATATGCAACAAATTACTCAACATGCCCTCACCCAAATTAGTGAAGCTATCAGGCTGCAAAGTAAATAATGTGGCAACAGAAAGGTTGTGAGACTCACTGGGCAACTACAAGTGTTACATTATTTCCCACAACTGTGTAATAATGAATAGGGATTTAAAGATTCAGTAACTTCACATGAGGTATGAGTGGTCACATTTATATCATCATTTTGAAAATCATCACACACTCCAGCTATGTATCAGGATTTTCTGTGTAATAATGAGGTGATGACATGTCAATGAAGCGCAGAGGCTGCCACATTATTCACTTTGCATCCTGATCGCTTCACTAATTTGGGTGAGGGCATGTTGAGTAATTTGTTGCATATGAAAGAGCCAGATGTTTCAAATATTACAATTCTCCCTCCTGAGCCCAATCATCTTATGAGGTGTCAATGAGGTGATGACATGTCAATGAAGCGCAGAGGCCGCTGTTCATTATCCTCGGTCCAAATTAATTCCATTTCCCGCTGAATTCTGGGACAAGTTTTATTCCTTGCTGACAAAACAGCCAATAAAACGTCATTAAATGTTAATATCAATAAATTATACGAAGCAAAGTTCAGTTACCTATTGTATAGAATTAAACATTTAAAACAAACAGAAAATCTCAGCAGGTCCGACAGCATCTGTGGAGACAGATTAGAGACAACATTTCGAATCTGGAGAATGCTTCGGAAGTGCATTTCTGATTGGAGAGATCATCATTGTTTCTAACAAGGTGTCAGAGAAGCTGAATAACTTTCCTGTGAGAAAGGAATCGTTAAAATAGCTACTGTTTAATTCTATACACTATTTTGAGACACACAATTTGTGTCAATTCATATACGATCCCAAATATCATAATCAACTTCTACATCCTAACTAATCTAATCAAAGCCTCAATCACTAACAATATCGGAAAACAAACTCTTCCTAATCCCTTTCCAGTCTCATCATTTCTCAATTTCATCACCCTCTTCAATTCCCTCTAAATGATAATGGGCCATCCTGACTCGAACCGTTGGCTCTATTCTCTCTCATGATGTGGAGATGCTATTAAATAAAATTTACGATCAAATCAATTGGTTGGACTCAAATCTGGCGTTGTCAGACTTCTTACTCTATTCTCTCTCCACAGATGCTCTCAGACCTGTTGAGATTTTACAGCATTTACAGTTTTTTTTTTGGTTCAGTTTCCAGAATCCGCAGTATTTCCTTTAGCAAAGTGCTGAATATAATTGATGAAATCATTCTTTATCTTTATGGATTGATGACAATTGGTGAATTGGAACAGTCTCGCCTGGAAATTCCACTCCAAAACACTAATAAACCTCTTTTGGACATACATTGGACGTACATTGCTGTATTTTTATGTCGCTGGGTCGGAATGTAGAAGCACTCTCCCTAACAGCACTGTGGATATAACTACACACCAGGTTTTGCAGCAGTTCATGAAGGGCGCTCACCCCCAGCTTACCGAATGCAATTAGCAATAGGGAATAAATGGTGCCATCAGCAGCATCGCCCACCTTCCATAAATCAATTTCAGATACACTAATCCTTATGAATGAATGGGAAATGGCGAATGAAATTATTTAATTGCGAATGAGTGACAGTTATGCAGTCATTTTAAAAATGACTCCAATTATTCTACAGAGATTTATGTGTGGTGATGGGGTGATTACTTGTCAATAAAGCACAAAGGCTGCTGGGTAGCTGCTCCTGATCCTCGGTCTGACTTAATTCAATTTCCCTCTGAATTCTGGGACAGATTTGATTCTTTGGTGACAGAAAGGCCAAAGTGATTTGAATAAATTTGAATCTTAATAAACGACATTAAATAAACTGCAATTATATGCATACCAAATACAATGCTGAAAATAATATGTTAAATACTTTTTTTTGTGATTTGGAGATTATGAGTAATATTAGCGTCAGGCAATGACCATCTCCAAAAAGAGAAAATCTATCCATTGCTCCTTGTCATTCAATGATATTACAATACTGAATCTCCCACTATAAACATCGTTAGGGTTACCATTGACTAATTCCTGACTTAACTAGGTATATAAAAGCTCCGGATGGAATATCGGGTCAGCTTGCTGTGAGTAACCCACCTCCTGACTCCCCAAACCTGTCCACTGTCTACAAGCCACAACTGAGGATGAAAGAGCGTTCTCTCCACTTGCTTGAATAAGTGCAGCTCAAACAACATTCAAGAAGTTTTAATGTATTTAGAACAGAGCAGCCGGCTTGACTGGCACAGCATTTCCAAATGCTCACTCTCTCCACCACCGACAAACAACAGAAGTATTGTATACCGTATTCAAGTTTCACTTCAGAAACTGACCAAGACTCCTCGGCAAAACCTTCCAAATACACGCCTGTTGCCATTTGGAAGGATGGGGTAAAAGTTACCTGGGAATATTACCCGTAAATTCCACTCCAAGTCAGTCATATACCTGATTTGGAAAAATATCGCCCTTCCTTCACAGTTGCTGGAATGAAATGCAAGAACACCGTCTGTAACAGCGCGGTGTGAGGACATTCACCATAGATTTCGCAGCAATTCTCATCACCATCTTATAAGGGCAATTAGTTATGGTAACTTATTCAATATTTAGTTACACATTCTTTGCCTCATTCAATACCCAAAGTTAATGAATTGCCCTGGACGCCCTTGGCGTCCTGTACATGGGATGTACAGCTGGCCATTCCGCTGCCAAGGCAATGCATCTTTCAGATGACTCACTGAACTTCTCTCCTTTCTTTCTCTGTCTCAGACTGCAACTAAATCAGATAACTTCTCTTTGCTCTGTCCGTATCCATTAATTCAATTAAACAAGTATCTAGGAGCCAATCGAGCTCCAAGTTGGAAAGAAAAATCTTTCTTTTTGCTTAAGGCACCTTACGACTGAAAAGATGAAGCAAAAAGTGTCATCAGAGGAAAATTCAGTGCCGGAAATAGGCCAGTTCACTCACTTAATCTCTCTCCTCGATTTCTGTCACACAACACTGAAAGTTTCTATTTTAGAACACCTCCGAAGAAAAAAAATGCTTTAATTTCCCTCCTTTCTATTAGTGATAATCTTCAGTCCATCTTCCCTTCAATAAATTTATGTAAACCCCCATTTTATGTAAACCCCATTATGTAAACCCCATATGATCATTTTCTTGGTTCCTTAAAATGGGAATGGAGGTGAATGTAATGCTGAGACCGGCAGCAATCTGTGTGACTGTTCTTGATGCTGTCAGAGTGAGTTCACCCTCACAGGCAGGAAGACTGTTCACGGCGATAACATCAAACTGGTCCCGGTTCTTTCATACTCAGGTAACACAACTTCCTGTTTCATGCTGCGGGTTCCAAACCACACATCTCACTTCCGAGCAGAAAATAAATCCAGAGACCACAATCTGGTGAGAACATCTGTCAGTGCGGCCTATATCTGCCCACAGAGTCAGGGCAGAGTCGCACAGATCTCATTGTGGTGACATTTACAAATAAGCCTGATGTAATCCATTCAGAGTTTGCATTCCCGGACGTAACTGGATGGTCAGTGGGATATTCACTGAGTTCCCCCGGGTTCTGTGAAGGGAGGGAATGATAGCTGTTATCTTGTATTGTTTGATCATTTTCTCTCCATCTGCTACTTATTTTTTGTTCCTGGGCCTTTATCTGTCAGCGCTCCATTTTTCTTTCTCCTAACTCTCTCGGTGCCGCTCTCTACTCCTTGTCGGTCTTTTGAACACTTCTATTCGTATTCAAAATCATGAAGCTGTAAGTAGGTTAACTAAAGAGAGAATATTTCAATTGGGAGGACGGTCAGCAACCCATGGGCACAGATTTATTCTACTGAGCAGAGAGACAGAAATGGGATCATTTACTTTTACACAAGAGTTGTTATGAACTGGAATGAACAGCTTGAAAGGTTGATCGAACCCGATTTCACAGTAACTTTGGAAAATAAATTAGATATACCCTTCATGAGATTAGAATTTGAGAATGGGACCATTTTGATGGTTCGTCTATATAACTGTCCTAGCATTCGCTTTGTGCCTCTCCCTATCCTTCATTAAGACTGAATAAAGTACAATTTTTTTACAGCTGCCGTCTTGTGCTAATATCTTTTGACAATAAATGTTGTGTGTGTGTATATGCCTAAATGTGTGTGTGTGTGTGTGTGTGTGTGTGTGTATGCCTAAATGCGTGTGTGTGTTTGTGCGTGTATGTGAATGTGTGTGTGTGTGTTTGTGTATGCCTAAATGTGTGTGTATGCCTAAATCTGTGTGTGTATGTGTGTGTGTGAATGTGTGTGTGTGTGTTTGTGTATGCCTAAATGTGTGTGTGTATGTATGTGTGTAATTGCCAGGAACCATTCCGAAATTCAATTCTATTTACAAGCCAAGGCTTTGAACAAATGAGCATTGGATCGAACAGTGCATTTATTGCACTGTTTTTTTTCATCCGATGAAGTTTTTCATATTGAGTCCTAATTGTGTCTATATATGTGGAACTGCCTGTAAGAATGAGAAGGAACAGATTGTTTTCTGTTCCTCTGACAGATTCATCATTGTTACCTCAGATAACAGAACTTTATGGAGTCCGTTATGATTAAACCCCACTCCCCTCCTTGAGAACAGCAGCTCTTAGTCGGGTGGAGTCAGTCACTCCTGCGGTTGCCATGGGATTTCCAATCTGTGTTTGCCACACAAATCCCTGCATCGTTCGTCAATACAAAGAAACCTGCGCCAAGACCCCAGAAATGATTGTTTCTTTATATCAGGTCCCAGTCTGACTCCAGGCCCAGCTGTCTCTGTTAGTGATACACTGGAGCCAGTCATTCAAATTATAATGTTCTAATTCTCGATTATTATTTTTGGAAAGCGTTACCCAATCAGTTGTGAATTAAAACCTGTATCTGATGTTGCTTCATTTGACACCTGCTAGTTATTATTGGACAAATTCCTTTTTCTAGAATTATCATACGCACAGAAAAAAACTGTTTATTTATACATTATATCATGCTCTGTCTCTCTTACTCTAGAGATCCCATACATTGCTTTATATGACTCTTCCAGTCAGGTTATGTCATGATTCTGCTAGCATATCTGTCTATATTAGATTAGATTCTGTCTCAGTTGTTACTGCATAATTTTTAATCATTTATAGGTTGTGGGCAGCACTGACATCTGTTGTCCTTCTCTAATTGCCCCTGACAAAGTGGTGATGAGCTGCAATCTTGAATCGCTGCAGTCCATGTTCACCAGGCAATATCACTGTTTATATCATAAGGTTTGGCCACCCTTATGATGCACCTGATCCTGATTCATCGTATTACCGAGATTGTACAACCTATACACAGTAGAAAGTATATAGGATGGTTACCATGGAATTGGTGAATATAACGGTTAAACAGGAATATTGCTCCTTCTCTGGAGATTGCAGATGTTTCAATCCTTTGTATCAATAAGAATAAGAAGGCTGAGAATTACAGGTGTATCGTGTCGTGCCAAAAGAAGTTAAACGCTGTTTCACTGCCATCTCCTGGACGAGCTTTGCTATTGCAGGTGTTGTGAAATGCTGATTTCAGTTGCTGTTTCTTATTCTTTCATGGGCTGTATACCCAGCTGGTAAGGCCAGCATATATTGGCAATCGCTAATACCTTGAATTTGCTGGTTTTCTAGACCATCATAGAAGGCACGTAATCGCCAATCGCCAGGGTATTAGAGAATCTGATATATTTCTCGTCATAACGGCAATTAAGGAAACGAGCTTTACATTCAAAATTGTAATTGTATTTTAAAACCTGTTGTATTTGGATTTGAATATCTGTCTTGAGAAATTTGCCTATCCTTGGAATTACTCTCGCAGAGATATTACCTTTATTGCCACTGTCTCCCTTTCAACATTGATAAAGTATTTAGAGCAGCGAAGAAGGTCATTTTGAAGCGTCATGTCTGTGTTGGCCTTTTAAAGGAGGAATTCATCCAATATCACTCTGTACCCCACAGTCTAGCATTTTGTTCATTTTCAGACAATTATCCAATCCAATTTTGAAACCATTAATTGGCGCTGCCTGCACCACACTCTCAAACAGCACATTCCAGATCTGGATCACTCACTGTCTGAAAATGTTTTTCGTGATGTCTCCATGCTTCTTTCACCAAATTACTTCAACCCGCGCCCTCTGTGTCAAGATCCTTCTGCCATTGAGAGTTTCCCTCTAACTAAACTGTCAACACCCCTCAGGATTCTGATTGTCTCATTAAAGTCACATCAGCAACTTCCTGTTAAGGAAATTAGTTCGAACCTCTCCAAAATATTTTCGTCGCCGAAGTTTCTGATCTCTGGAATTATTCTCGTGTTTTACGTTACACCCAGCCTATTGACTTTACATTCTGCGTGAGTTCGGTGCCGAAAATTGGACCGAATTTTTCGGTTGATGATTTTCAAAGCGTTTTCTACAAATTTAGCACAACTTCCTTGCTTCTGTATTCTTTTCCCCAATAGACAAAAACTATTGACTTTTTTGTTTAACGCTGTCTCAACCTGTCTTACATCATGAATGATTTATACACAAATTCACTCAAGTCCCTCGGCGTCTATATTCACTTTCGTAGCGTTTTCATCATTTCCATTTGTCTCTTCACATTCTGCTGAACAAAACTGATCTTGTTACTTTTCTCTGCAATAAATCAAATATGCGAATTACTCGTCCATTCAACCAATCAGTTCTTTTTGCCCCGCCACCATTTACCTTAAATCAGCATCCTCTGCTCTCCAACCTTTCCCCCAATGTGCCGATTATCTCCAAGCTGATTCCCCAATTTCCTTCTAATCATTTATATATCTATGACAAACAGCAAAGGTACCAGAACTGATCCCTGAGCCACAACATTCCATTCAGAAATGCACACTTGCACAGCGACACTCTGTTTTCTATGACCGACCCAGTTCTCCATCCACCTAGCCAGCTCACCTCTGATCTCATTTTACTGCACCTTCTGTACCAGTCTGCCATGCGGGACCTTGTCTGAGGATTTATTGGAGTCCATGTTGAATAATATCCCTATCCTCATCAATCAACTTCATCACTTCCTCGAAAAAACTCGATCAAGTTAGTGAGAAACGATAGGGCCTTCAAAAAAGAAACATGTTGCCTCCCACGACTACATCCATTTATTTCCAAGTGGGTTTAAATCCTGTCTTCAATAATTTCCCGACCACTGACATAAGGCTCACTGGCCTGTGTTTACCTGTTTTTTTGTTGCTATTCTTCCTAAACAAAAATCAGCTCCAATCTTCGTGCTTCCCCTGTAGCTAGTGATGATACAAAGATTTCTCTCAAGGCCCCAGCAATTTTCTCCTGGCCTGTCTCAGTATTCTGCAATATATCACATCAGGCCCTGGGGACTTGTCTACCTTACTGTTTCTCACGAACACCAATATCCCCTCCTTTTTTTCTCAAAATGACTCAAACTATCTTTGCATCCTTTCCCAGACTCATCATGCACTAAGTCCTTCTCTTTAGTGAATACTGATGTAAAGTATTTAATCCCTCGCCATTTCCCTGGTTCCACGCATAGAATCCCTCACCTGTCCTCGAGTGTGCCAGCCCTCTCCCTGGCTAACCTTTGTCCTTTATGCATATGTCAAACGCAGGATGGAGGATTTTCCTCCATCCTGCGGCCAAATAATTTTCGTGACCCCTTTTCGCCCTCCTTACTCTTTACCAAAGTTTCTTTTTCTTGTATTCCATAATTGCTTTGTGTCTTCCTAGGCTAGAAAAAAATCTTCCTTTTTCACTTTGACTAGGCTCATAATTTATCTCATTTTACAATGTTTCCAAAATTTGCCATACCTATCCTTCATCCTCATTGGAATGTGCCAGTCCGGAATTGCTATCAACTTGCACTTCATAGCCTCCCAGTGCCAGATGTTGATTTGCTCTCAAACATCTGCCCCAATCTACATTCTTCAGTTTCTGCCTAATATTGTTATAATTAGCCTTCGCCCAGTGTAGGATCTTCACTTGAGTATTACGCTTACCTTTCTCTGTCCTACCTTAATGCTTACTGAGTTGTGGTCTCTGTTCCCCAACTGCTCCCTCACCGAAATGTCGACCACCTGTCCAGGCTGATTCCCTATTACCAGGTCCAGTTCAGCCGCTTCCCTAGCTGGACTATCTATATAATGTTTCAAGAAACCCTCCTGGATGCTCCTTACAAACATTGCCCCATCCACACACTCAGCACAAAATGAGTCCCTGTCAATTTTGAGGAAGTTAACTCTCCCACCACAACAATCCTGTTACTTTAACACCTTGTCAAAATCTCATTCATACCTGTTTCTTAATCTCCCGCTGGTTGTTGGGAGGCCAATAGAAAATGTCGCATCTTGTGACTACAGCCTTCCTATTCCCGCACTCTACCCATACTGCCTCGCTGTACAAGCCATGCGAAGTACATTGGGTGCAGTCCTCCTGCAGTACTGCTGCAATATTCTCCCTACCAGTCTTGAAAATGTCCCTCCCCGTTACATCACTCTCTATCCTGCTTGAATCATCTGTATCCTTGTACGTTAAACTGTCATTTCTCTCCATTCCTTAACCAAGTCTCTGTAATAGCAGCAACCTCACAGTTCCAAGAACGAATCCAAGCTCTACGTCCATCAGCCTTACCTGTTACACTTCTTGTATTGAAACAAATGCATTTCAGTCTGCCAGACCCTCTTTAATTAGGAGCTCTTTCTCTGAGTCTTACTGGCCCTGTTCTCTCGTTCCACTTCAACTAATTCACCTTTGCTTTATTCCCCTCTCCCTGGCAGATTTCCTTTCCTAAAGGACATTAGTGAAAACAATTGGTCCTTTCGACAATCAAAAATGGTTTTATAGTCATCAGTAGATTTTTATTTCCAGACAATTTTATTTAATTCAAATTCCATCAGCTGCAGTTTCGGGATTCGTACCTAGAACATTAACAACATCAGGAATGCTTCGTGAAGCTCTGGCATCAGCAGGAGCTACTCAGAAAATTCCCTCAGTTTTCCTTCCAAGGACTTTTCAACAACCAGTGCTTCCGTTTGTCCCACGTCACTTTCTGAACTGTAATGTCTGGTCAACACCTACCCAACTGAACATGGCAGTATGGAACGGGTAGTAAGGGACACAAGACACTGCAACATCTCTCTATCCACTTCCCTAAACTCCCTCACTTTCCCCAACTCTCAGCGTAGCACGCTCTGCAGCTTACGTCTGTGGAGATCCCTCAATAGGCAGATTTCACAGGCCTCAGTTCCGTAGTTTATATTTGACTATGTCCAACTCATTCATCAATTTTAAGTTATTACACCCCTCCACCTCTAGGTCTGAGTAACCGCCGAGGGCTGACGGCCTTGGAAGCCTTTGTTTGGAATTTCAATTCTGGGTCCGTTTCCTCCTGCTCAGCCTCAGTGGGGTTCAGCAGACCCGAGCTCGCCTCTTCCACCATGAGCGTTGTGGCCCGAGTTCCCTTTATCGGGAGACAATGTGGTCGAGATTCGAAGCCCACTGTTTCCATTTCAACTCCGAGTTTCTCACTGGTGGAGATGGAGAGCAGGAGCCGGAGTGCCTGGGATTCTTTCCAAAGTTCCGGATGTGCTGGGAATTGATTTTCCCTGCATGTCTTGGGGTTTCATGGCTTGTAGATGTTTGAAACATTCCCGTAGGATGGCATCTCCCAAGCTGACTTGAGAGGAAACTGGCCCTGTTCCTGACCTGTACGTGCCTCAGAACCACGCGGATCCATTGCTATGATTCTTAACTAATCGCCTAACAACTGCCTTTAAGTGCCTGTCCCGGTTGGTGGGAACGGTTCTGGGTGTCAGCTCCCGCCCCCGGAAAATCAGACTTAACTTTGGGAAGTGTGATCATGAGCAACTCTACTTGGGCTATTCCATTTGTTGAGGTGGGGGGGGGGGAGTGGTGATTGGGGGCATGTTGTCCTGCAATTGAAGAGACATCTGGATAGTTTGCTGTCAACGGAGGCTGTGGGATGGTTTTTTGAACCTGTTTTTAGTGTTTGGGCCACTCTTTCTGCCAGGCTGCTGGATGAGGGTAATATGGGCACTGTCCGAACGCGTTAAATTCTGTTCAACTTCATGCAATGCACAAATTCCTGGCTCATAAAGGGTGGTCCATTTTCAGAAACCAACACCTGCGGGATCCCGGGTGTCAAGAAAGAGGCATGAAATTCCTGCACTCTTGTCTTTGTGTTTGATTGACTCACCCTGTGTACGGCCATTCACTTTGAATCAGCATCTATCATCATCAGGAACTTAGACCCCATGAACGGTCCGGCACTGTCCATGTGCAGCCACGTCTACGGCCGTTCCAGCCATTCCCAAGTGTGAAGAGTAGTGACTGGTGACATTCGTCCCTTGTTGACATTGCCAACACTGACCCACAACCAAATCCCTGTATTCATACCTGGCCACAGGCACGGCAATTTGGAGGTTCTTCAGTTTGTCACTCCTGGGTGGCCATGAGTACCGCAAGGATGGGATGGTGAACCTTGGCTGAGGATGACACTCTTAAACCCCATAACAGTGTGCCATCTTCCACAGTCAGCTGCTCTCTGCCACTCCAATATGGGTGGAATTCAGGCTGTAACGGCCTTTTGGTTTTCCCCATCAGCGCTCGCTGCTTCAGTTTATTCAGGACTGGGTAATTTTGTATCCATAGCCGAATATTATTGGCTGCCACTGGGAAAGTTTTGAAAAAGTTCATGATTACTGTCTCTTCCACTGGGGATATGACCAGTGTCCGTTAATTGTAGCCAACTCAAGGCATCTGCCTTTGCAACTGTGCCGCCTAGTTGCCCATGTTCAGAGGGCAATTAAGTGTCAACCACATTGCTGTGGCCCTTCCCTAGGACACTGATAAACCAGATGGGTCTTTCTGAAAATGGGCAATGTTTTTTATGGTCACGAGATATATTTATTCAAGTTCCACCATCCGCAGTGATGTGATCGGAACCCGTGTGCCCAGAACATTACATGAGTTTCTGTATTAATGCTCTGGTGATAAAACCACCAGTCCATCACATCCACACCTGAGTGTACACGCCCTGAATTCTGGTTACCCTGACACACCATATTATATATGTTTGCAGGGCTCCCGGATTGGACAGCATTAACCGCCTCAATCAGGGAGCTAATCTTCCAAAGCTCCACCTGATGATTATCGTTAAAGTCCTTAAATATATCTCTCTGCCTCTTTCTATGTTTCTTGTGGTCTCTCTCTGTCACTCTTTCTCTGTGTCTCTCTGTGTCTCTGATTCTCTCAATGTTTCACTCTGCCTTTTGCTGTCTCCCCGCCTCTTCCCCACTCTCCCTCTTTCTACCCTCTTCCTCTGTCTTTCCTGCCCCCCCCCCCACCTCAGTGTCACTCTCCTTCTCCCACTCCCTGTCCCTCTTTTACTTATTTGTCTGTCTGCCTCCCCCACCTCACTCTGACTTTGTCCATTGTACTTTTTCAGTCTCACTATTTCCCATTCGCTCCTGTTCTGTGTCTCTATATCTCTGTTTCTATCTGTCTCTGGCTATTTCCCTCTGCCTCACTTTTTGTCTCCCGCTTCCCCCCTTGTCTCCCTCTCCCTCTCATATTACAACCTCCAATCTGTCTTCCTCTGTCTCCCTTTCTCATTCCCTGTATATCTCCCTCGCCATTTTCCTCACTATTTCTGTCTGTCTCGTTCTGTGAGACTCTTTCTTGGTCTCTCTTTTTTCTGTCTGTCTCGTTCTGTGAGACTCTTTCTTTGTCTCTCTTTTTTCTGTCTGTCTCCCTGTTTATTTTCCTGTACCTGTTAGAAACGCTTTCAAATTCTGTTGCTCTCCAACTCTTTGTCCCTTTCCCTCTCTGTGCCACTCTCTGCCTATCAATCTCAGTGTTGCTAACATTGTCCTCTCTCTCTTTCTTTCACTCTTTCTGTCCCTGTGAGGTTGTTTGGTGATTTACAGTTTGAATGCCCAATAGGAAGAGTCAGAGGTCTTGTTGTTGTCATTTCCTCTCAGGCTGTATTGAGATGAAAAATTGCAGTAAGGGGATCTTTCAGTAGATTTTTTAGCTGCTGCCTGAAGTGAGTTTGTGTCGCGGCATAAATAACAGTATTTGTACAGCAACTTGTGAGTTGCAGCATGAAGCCCAATTCCATAACAAAAAAATCTAATGTGAAATGATAGCCCAAATCATACATGCGATTCCATACTGAATAAATCATGAATGTTGACCATAAGAGGATGAAATTGGCTGAGATAACAAATAACAAAATGATGGATTTCCTTCGACTCTCCATCTCTGGGTCTCTGGGATTCTCCCCGCTGCTGTGAGCCCGGAGTCTCCTGCGGGCTCTGCTGCTCACTAAAATGTGTCTGACGGTGAGAGCATTGAGCAGCAGAATCAGGACGAATGGGACACATGGGGTTAGAATGTAATGGAGGAACTCGATTGTTCCCCAGGCCAGAGATTCCACAACATCACCTGTGAAATCACAAAACCAGGGGAGGTTCCGCAGCCAATATGTATTTAATAACATAAAATACCAGATAATGTTCTTTAAACAGCTCAGCACCGTCACTGTTCCCAGAACCATAGCCGCCGATTTCTCAGTGCAATATTTACTTTTCAGCTTGGGGCAGCAAATGGCAACAAATCGATCAAAAGTGAAAGTGACGGTGAACCAGACAGAACAGTCAGTGGCTGCATAAAGCAGGACGGCGTGGATGTTACACACGGGGAGCGAGCGCACGAAATAAAAGTGTTCCTGATAAACAATGGGAATGTGTCTCAATATCAGGTCGAGGATAACGACCAGCAGATCCCCCACTGACATGGCCACCAGGTAACGAGTGACACATTTGGACAGACCACAGTTTCTGCTCGTCAGTGTCACAATTGTGATTACGTTCACTGTCAGGGAGGGAAATACAGAATAAAATTAGATACGATTCAATGGAAGAAATTTCCAATTCGACTGACGATGTGTTAAAATAAAAAAAATACACACACACAACAATTTGATTTTCTTTAAAACCAGCACGTATTTTGGAGTGTGAGAGGAAAGTGGAACATCTGGAGTAAACCTGTACAGACACAGAGAAAATGTACAAAGTCAACACAGACAGTGACCCAAAACTGGAACTGAACAGAGGTCCGTGATGCTGTGAGTCAGCAGTACTAACCACCATGCCACCGTAGTGCTCCTTGGTAGCGACACAAAGGTTAACATTTGGGAGAGAGCTTTCTGGGGAGTCCTCAACATTGTCCCTCACTCAGCTACAGGTAAATAGCCCTCTACCTGTGAAGGATTTGGAGGGTAAGCAGGATGAGGCAGGAAACCCTAACAGAAGATCTGGAGTGGAGTCCTGTAGGTGTTCATCTGTTGTCTCTCAGACAGCTCACTGACAACTCCCACAACAGAGCTGGTGCCAAACAGTGCTTGTTTGACCCTTTCCTCTGGACAATACTAATTGTTGGCAGAGGGAGAACCAGATGCCTTGACAGCACAGAATCTCTACTGTATTTACATCTCCATGAGTCCTCTCTCGGCAGGAAGGTTGCCAATGTATGCACCAGGTAAAAACTCAAACAAAGGCCAGTACCAAAGGAAAAGCCAAGCAGGCTGACTAATGACTATCGTCTGGTGACACCAAAATTCAATATTATGAAATGTATCAAAAGGTTAGTCATGGCATGAATCAGTTCCGGCTTCCCAGATTGCCTCGACCCATTACAGTTCACTACATGCACAACACGTCCAAAAATGCCATTTCTCTCACCCTACAGTCAACCTCGTAACAACAACTCATGTCTATCAACGACAGTTCAGCCATTAACACCATTATCCCTATGCATATGAGTGTGTGTGTGTGTGTGTGTGTGTGTGTGTGTGTGTGTGTGCGTGTTTATAGGGCGTGGGCGTGCGGGGGGGTGTGTGTGTGGGGTGTGTTGTGTGTGAGCAACAGAGTACCTGATGAGTGCTCCTAAGTGTGTGTTATTCTGGAGTCTTACAACAATTTTGGCTTTTGAATTTGTGTGTGAGTGGGAGTAAGTGTCTAAGTCTGATTGCTTCTATCAGTAAATTTCTCTAATAGTATTTGTATTTTTGTATTTCTGTGACTCCAGGAGACTTTGTGCTGGTACAGTGGATAGTGTTGTTGCCTCATAGCACTAGGCTCCCTGGTTCAATTTCAGGCTTGGCTACTGTCTGTGCAGAGTCTATTCATTCTCACTGTGTCTGCTTGGGTTTCCTCCAGGTGCTCCGGTTTCCCCCAAAAATCTGAAAGTTGCGTTGGTTTGATGCATTGGCCGTGCTAAATTCTACTTCAGTGTACCTAAACAGGAGACAGAGTGAGGCCACTCGGGGATTTTTATCGCAACTTCACTACAATGTTAATGTTTGCATACTTGTGGCATTGATGAATAAATTTCAATATGAAATATGTTCTCTCTTGATATCCTGCTGTGCATACATGATTAATAAAATGGATTCTGTGGCCTGGTGACTGGGTGGGCAATTGGCAATGAACTGGTGTTACATGTAGATGGTAAAAATGATTCTGCCTTAATCTTTTTCTCATGAAGGATTAGTATTAGGTTAAATGTCTGTGGATAGTCACAGCACACAGAAGATACCCTAGCCCACAGGCCTTGAGATAATGTCAGCGGCGGCTGAAAGAATTTATAACTGTATATAGGGACTCAACAGAAACAACAACAGCAGCAAACCCAGTACAGTAAATGACAAGAAAATCAACACAGTTAAACAGCCTTTCCAGAATTAGGAATTGGACACAGGGGGCGGGCCTTTACAGCCTCACTTTTCCCAAAACTGCAAAATCCTTCCCATGCTCCGACCCTTGCCTGCTCCGATTCCACTGGCAGTCGGACTGGCACAATTTCAGACAGGTTCTTACCCGGAACGCCAACAATCGCCAAGATGGGATAGTAAACGTACTGAATCGCCTTCAGTAGACATTCAATCCGATAAGCTGATGGTATCCTCCAATCATCTGAGGTAAACATAGAAATCCAATAGAATAAACTTTTGTCCATGGCTGGAAGCTTCCAATCCATTGTTCCCAGATTCTGATCCATTGTTGGAACGTTCTGGGTCATTGCTCCCAGATTCTGATCTCTCCTCTCCCTCCCTCTCTCTCTACAGCCTCTTAGATCTGCTAGTATTAGAGTTGTCGCTCCCGTTAACTCAATGGGACAACACATTGAACGGAATCCCTTATTATTAGAAGAGGGAAATCCCTCCAGGCACACTAATCAGGTCCATGGAGACTCACATCAATTACAGTCACTAAACAAACAGCTTCACGTCACCCTGTTCAATCCAACACTTTTTACACGCAAAGAATTTACAGCCTAGCTGGGGTGTTGAGGTTCAGGGAAGTATGGGAAGTTGGAAATAGTGGAGAGTTAGACATGACAGTGCAGAAAGAGGCCATATGGCCCATTGAGTCTGCACCGAGTCTCCGACAGACCATCCTACCCGGATTGCAATGATCATGGCACATGGTTTCTTTTAAGATCAATGTTAATGTTTAAATGTGGAGACCTGAACGCACTTTTCAATGCTCAAATATTGTTGGTTTCGACATATTTTACTTCAAACCTGAACATAAACCTGTTTGTTATATATCAGGATATGCCTCTAAATATTACTGTAAGGATAATGTCCATCATTGAACGTTTTGCCATTCATCGCCTCCAATAAATTCTTGACGTGATTAATTCAGCGCTAAAATCATTCATCTTTTTTTCAGGCTTTAGAGTAAGAACAAAGAAAATTACAGGACAGGAACAGGACCGTTCGGCCCTCTAAGCCTGCACTGACCATGCTGCCACGACTCAACTAAAACCCCTACCCTTCCAGGGACCATATCCCTCTATTCCCATCCTATTCATGCAGTTGTCCAGACGCCTCTTAAAAGTCGCTATCGTATCCGCTTCCACTACCTCCCCCTGCAGTGGGTTCCAGGCAGCCACCACCCTCTTTGTAAAAAATCTGTATTGTGCATCTCCTTTAAACCTTGAGCCTCGCACCTTGAACCTGTGCCCCCGAGTAAATGACTCTTCCGCCCTGTGGAAAAAAAAAACTTCTGGCTATCCACTCTGTCCATCCCTCTCATAATCTTGTAGACTTCGATCAACCACATTGTTTAAAACGAATTTCAGGAACATTATCATTAAATAGCATGATTGCAAAGCATGCCAATATCGTAGTGTGGCTGAGCGGTCTAAAGTACTGGGTTAGGCCTCTAGCCTCTGCAGAGGCGTGGATTCAAATCCCACTGTGGCCAAAATGGGTTTAAATGTTCATTCTTACTGCTGTAGTCTAACAGCTCACATTGAAAGCAGGAGTGTGTGTAGTGTTGTTTTCGTCATGTGATTTTTTTCTTTGAAATGTCCGTCATTTCCTCTATTTCACTTACAGTATCACTTGTGTCTGTCTTTTTGAGCACACACTATTATCAGATAACCTCACAAGAGGTTATTGCAGAAGGTCAGGGGACATGGAGTTGGGGGTAGGGTGTTAGCGTGGATACAGGATTGGTTGTCAAATAGGAGGCAGAGAATGGGGGTCAATGGATGCTATTCGGATTGGCGGTTGGTGACTAGTGGGGTGCCCCAGGGATCGGTGCTGGGGCCTCAGCTATTTACCATTTATATAGATGATCTGGAGGAGGGAACCGAGTGCAGGGTGTCGAAATTTGCTGATGACACCAAGATTGGGGGAAAGGCAAATTGTGCGGAGGGTGTGGAGAGTCTGCAGAAGGATCTAGATAGGCTGGGCGAATGGGCCACGAAATGGCAAATGGAATTTAATGTTGGCAAGTGTGAGGTGGTCCACTTTGGTAGGAGGAATGGTAGGAAGGACTATTACTTACGGGGCGAAAAACTGCAGCAGGCGACGGTGCAGAGGGACCTCGGGGTCCTTGTGCATGAGTCGCAAAAACCCAGCTTGCAGGTGCAGCAGGTGGTTAGGAAGGCGAATGGGATGCTGGCCTTCATAGCGAGGGGGATTGAATATAAAAGTAGGGACGTCTTGCTACAGCTGTATAGGGCATTGGTGAGGCCGCAGCTGGAGTACTGTGTGCAGTTTTGGGCGCCGCACCTGCGCAAGGATATTTTGGCCCTGGAGGGAGTGCAGAGGAGGTTTACTCGGCTGATACCGGAGTTGAGGGGATTGAGCTATGAGGAGAGGCTGAATAAACTAGGCTTGTACTCGTTAGAGTTTAGAAGAATGAGGGGAGATCTCATTGAGACGTATAAGATGATGAATGGGATGGGTAGGATAGAGGTGGAGAGACTCTTCCCGCTCAAAAAAGACAGTAGGACTAGGGGGCACAGCCTCAAGATAAAGGGGGGGGGGCGGTTTAGAACAGAGTTGAGGAGGAACTTCTTCACTCAAAGAGTGGTGAATCTCTGGAATTCTCTGCCCGAGGCTGCCTCGCTAAATATTTTTAAGAAACGGGTTGATGGGTTTTGATAAGAGAAGGGATTAAGGGTTATGGGGAGAGGACAGGAAGGTGGAGCTGAGTCACGACAGATCAGCCATGATCTTATTGAATGGCGGGGCAGGCTCGAAGGGCCAGATGGCCTACTCTTGCTCCTATTTCTTATGTTCTTATGTTCTTGTGTTCTTATTTCAGATGGTGATTAACCTTATTAGTCTGCACCTATAAACCCATTAAATTCTGAGTTGACTGATGTGCTCGATGTCAAAATCTAACTTTCCTGTCAGTGTGTCAAAAGAAGTTTCTTATTTTACAGAAAGCATTTGAGGGTGAAGTCAGATCAATGATAACATGCCTTTAACATAGAGGTTCGGATAATGTTGAGCAACAAACAGAAAACAGGCAATTTTCCCTTACCCGACATGAGAAAGTTTAATGAATGTTTCTGCCCGGTTATTGAACCGGGGACGTTGCCATGTGTGAAGCTGAACGTGATAACCACTGCACCACAGAAACAATTTAACAAGCAGTAGAGAGAATTTGTTATCTGCAATGTTCAACTAGGTTGTGTTGCTGCAGGTTCCGATGGTCAGACTGAGAACCCATGTCACTGAATTCAGGAAGATAACTGTTATTTTCAATCTGATTGTACAACTTATCCCCAACATCAACATTTAAAAGCGTTCGTCTCACAAATATCTAAGGGAGCAATGATTTCTGCCCATTCATTAATGCATCATTTTCATCTTTCATCGAATAATCTCAATCAATTGTCCTCAGTGATAAAAGCAAATTACTGCGGATGAGAAAAGAGGAAATGCTGCAAAATCTCCCAATGTCTAACAGCAGCTGTAATGAGTGAAAAGGGAGGACGTTTCGAGTCCAGATGACACTTTATCAAAGCTCATTGTGCAATTGTACTCTGTATTTGTTTCAATATTTAGTATCAACGCATTTTTTAACACTTATGGCTTCATTATAAAATGAATATTTCTGAAATTGAACATCACTGAGTCGCAAACATAACTGACCTATAGAACCAATCGAATCACCGGATAATACAAATCGCAATTTTGAGAATGTCGTCAGCTTTTAAACAAAGCCATCTGCATTTAAATGGTGGTGAATCAAAAAGTATCTGTTCGTGACGCTTGAACGTTTTTTATTATGCGTGCCAGATGCAAATGGTCACTAAAACGTGTAACTTTCATTCAATGCGGCAGCAACAGCAAGTGGGTCAAATGTTTTGAGTGAACATTTGCAGATGCTGCTATGTTATAGGTTCTCTGGTCTCATGGTGAGCATTCTGAACCCAGCGAACTGAGTTTAAATTTAGGCAGATCCTTGCTCTTCTTTGCCATTGTTGAGCTTTCACTTGCCGAAGAACCTTTTGATTAAATTCCTCACAAAGCAGGAATCACGAGGACAATTTGTCAGCCAGTTGAACTTCCATTACACTGCACAGTGCTGAACCTCTGGTGGCAGGTGCCCGTATTGGCAATTTTTTTTCATCTTTTCGATATTCTTTAACTCCTCTGTTGAAAGAAAGGAACAGTTGGTGCCACACAACAACAACCTTTCCACTGGCAATGTGTTTGTGTATGTGTGTGTGTTGTGTGTGCATGTGTTTGTGCGTGTATGTGTGCGTGTTTGTGTGTGTGTGTTTGTGTTTGTGTGTGTGTTTGTGTGTGTTTGTATTTGTGTGTTTGTGTTTGTGTGTGTGTTTGTATTTGTGTGTGTTTGTCTGTCTGTGTGAGTTTGTGTGTGTTTGTGTGTCTTTTGGGAGAAAGGAGAGTGTCATAAGACAGAGTGCTGTAGCTTCCATTGTTTGACTCTTGTCAATCTGGACTCTCACCATCCCACCTCTTGTTTAAATTGGTTCAGATGAGACAGTGAATGGCACCCCTCGGTGGACTCCCGACACAATATATGTTGAGTTCGTAACATATTCTGAAATGATTAATCCTCATGTTGTGTTATTTCATCTCAAAGAGAATGACACATCGTTATATCTTATTATTAATTAAAACCGCAACACTTTAACTATGCAAACAGGTAAAATTCAGTCAGAGAAAACTAATCCACATTGAATTAGAAAAAAAATACCCTGAAGTACGGCAAATCCGTAAGACTACACCTAGTGTACAATGTGCGGTTTTGATCTCCACATTTAGTAAATAATATATTTGCAGTAGAGTGAATGATCATTCGATCCATGGGATGAGGACGCTGTCCTATCATGAGTGGGTGTGTTCACTGAATTTATATTAATAGAACCAAAGAAACTAACAGCACCAGTAAGCCATTTGTCACCCTGATCCCATTCTGCCATTTAATATCATTGTAGATGATTATCTACTTCTCGCTAACCCATTGACGCCATTAAAATCTAATGCATTGTTGATGTATTACTTGGTTTAATACAAGAACTTAACCTCCACAGCCTCTTTGACTGCGATTTCCGTACTTTAGCTACCTTTTTAGTTAGAAGTGTTTCCTCATTTCAATCCTAAATAACCTGGTCAGTTTTCTGAGACTGACACTTGGTCCGTGATTCTCCTACCAAGAAAATTATCCTCTCTGAATCTAACTCTATCACCTCTTGCTCCCATTGATTTAAATTACCTCATGTTCAAAAGTGACCAGCGTATGAGGCAATAAAGATCTTGTCTTCACCAATATATTTTGGTTAAACTTTCTAGATCTCCGTCTGCTCAGATGCTCTATAATTTTTCTACCACTATGTCTTTCGACAATGATGCCTTGAACTGTACTCGCAGACTGTGGTTTCTTGACATACATTTGAAAGATACTTCACGAAAAAGGAACAATAAACCTATTTTAATTTTCCTACTTGCCTGGAGCCTCTGGAGAATATATTGCTTCTCATAGATTCATGACCTAGACGCAACTTGTTTCCAAGAAGTTCCTTGGATTGTATCTGGCCAGAGGATTGATTCAACTGAGTTGGTATAATCATTTCACAAATGTGATGTTGGTAACAAAATGAAGAATTTCGACTGAAGCTCGCTGGAATTGCAATTCCAGATCAAAAGGTTATAACTTTTTCTAACTTGTTAGAACATGAAACGAAAATATTCATAATGCACAATTACATCTTGTCTCATAACAATTCTCCTGGCTTCAATGAATCAGATTTTATACTTGGACGAATAATTTATTTATTTGCTGAAACCACCATATATTTATCGTAGCATTCTCTTCTCTTGTTATAATTCACTGGATTATGTTCATTATTACCAATAAGCATCGTGATTATTTAATAAGAACATAAGAACATAAGAAATAGGAGCAGGAGTAGGCCATCTGGCCCTTCGAGCCTGCCCCGCCATTCAATAAGATCATGGCTGATCTGTCGTGACTCAGCTCCACCTTCCCGTCCTCTCTCCATAACCCTTAATCCCTTCTCTTATCAAAAACCCATCAACCCGTTTCTTAAAAATATTTAGCGAGGCAGCCTCCACCACTTCAACGGGCAGAGAATTCCAGAGATTCACCACTCTTTGAGTGAAGAAGTTCCTCCTCAACTCTGTTCTAAACCGCCCCCCCTTTATCTTGAGGCTGGCCCCCTAGTCCTACTGTCTTTTTTGAGCGGGAAGAGTCTCTCCACCTCTATCCTATCCATCCCATTCATCATCTTATACGTCTCAATGAGATCTCCCCTCATTCTTCTAAACTCTAACGAGTACAAGCCTAGTTTATTCAGCCTCTCCTCATAGCTCAATCCCCTCAACTCCGGTATCAGCCGAGTAACCCTCCTCTGCACTCCCTCCAGGGCCAAAATATCCTTGCGCAGGTGCGGCGCCCAAAACTGCACACAGTACTCCAGCTGCGGCCTCACCAATGCCCTATACAGCTGCAGCAAGACCTCCCTACTTTTATATTCAATCCCCTTCGCTATGAAGGCCAGCATCCCATTCGCCTTCCTGACCACCTGCTGCACCTGCAAGCTGGGTTTTTGCGACTCATGCACAAGGACCCCGAGGTCCCTCTGCACCGTCGCCTGCTGCAGTTTTTCGCCCCGTAAGTAATAGTCCTTCCTACCATTCCTCCTACCAAAGTGGACCACCTCACACTTGCCAACATTAAATTCCATTTGCCATTTCCTGGCCCATTCGCCCAGCCTATCTAGATCCTTCTGCAGACTCTCCACACCCTCCGCACAATTTGCCTTTCCCCCAATCTTGGTGTCATCAGCAAATTTCGACACCCTGCACTCGGTTCCCTCCTTCAGATCATCTATATAAATGGTAAATAGCTGAGGCCCCAGCACTGACCCCTGGGGCACCCCATTAGTCACCAACCGCCTATCCGAATAGCATCCATTGACCCCCACTCTCTGCCTCCTATTTGACAACCAATCCTCTATCCACGCTAACACCCTACCCCCAACTCCATGTCCCCTGACCTTCTGCAATAACCTCTTGTGAGGTACCTTGTCAAATGCCTTCTGAAAATCCAGAAAGACCACATCCACCGGCTCTCCTCCATCCACTGCCCTAGACACATCCTCATAGAACTCCAGTAAACGTTCTTACCTCACTGCATCATCTATCCTTTCCGTCAGAAAACGTGGTGCTAAGCCTTCAACTTCACATGTTTCCAGCAATGCGGAAAACATATGAAGTGCAGGTACGTTTTAAGGAAAAAAAAGTTCATGAATAACGCGAGACTGGACATTGTCAACCATTCATTAATTTATTTCGCAAATATCATGAACGCTTACATTGAAATCATACAGTACTTCAGAAGTTGTGTGTGCATTCATAACAATGGAAATCCGACTAATGTCTCTTCAAAGAGGGCTGCTATAACAATTGCACGGTGGTCAGCACTGCTGCCTTTCAGCGCTAGGGACCCGTGTTCAATTCGGGCCTGGGGTAGCTGCTGGTGAGAAATTTGCATATTCTTCCCATGTCTGCATGGGTTTCCTCTGGTTTCCTCTCCCAGTCCAAAGATATGTAGATTGAGTTGATTTGTCATGCTGAATTGTTCCATCGCGTCAGGGGGACTGACAGGGTAAATCCCTATTGTTACGTTGATAGGTCCTTGTTGGGATTTTTGCTGGTGCAGACATGATGAGTCCAGTGATCTCCATTTGAACTGCAGGGATTCCAAGTTTATTAGTGATTCTCTATTCAATGGCATTAATATAGTTGTATCATATATCTGATGCTAAACAGCATCAGCTGCAGACGATCAGGGGAAACAGACACGTAGGGCCAAAACTGCTGGCAATTCATTCTTCAAGACTGACTTGAATGTGTGTCCTTAATTATTTTTTCAGCGACTGTGTATCAAAATCCTGAAACTTATTTCCAAGCACCATTGTCAGTGTGCCTACACCATATTGATTACAATTTCCAAGAGGTTGACTGTCTACTAGTTGCTAGGTACTATTCATGATTGGCAGAAACAAATCATAATGGAATTATTAAATTTTCTCTTTGCCATATAATGATGAAAACACATTTCAAGGAGTGTTATACTGGAAGGCAAGATTATGGAGGCTTTGTACATGTATTTGGGTGTGACTAATTTAATTAACCTAAATACATTTCGGATAAAATGTATAAATTATCAAAATAACGAGGTGGAAGAAACATATGTTTGAAGTGTAGATGATCAAGCTAAGATACCAGAAGAATGCAGAGTTGGATCATTACCTTAGCATCAATGGCTTAAATGGTGTCAGCTTGTTCACAACTACAAATATACACTGTATGCTGGATTCACCCATCACTGAGATGCTGGAAATGTTTTTGAGGCTATGCTGCCAATTAGACTTTAATTTCCACGGCCACTTATAATTGAAAGGGACATGACTGCAGAGATTATAGTGTTGATCTGTTGAGTAAATTTGCATAGTTCTGTGATTGGCACAGGTGATTTACCATCATAATGTGGTTGTGGTCGTCCCTGTTAGAGCAAGTGGACCTGTCAGTGTTGGCTTCATTGGTACAGTAAGTTTGCTTGACAGTAAATTGGAAGATTTAGGTGAGTGGCACAAGGAGATTATCTGTCTGCACATTGGAATGGTTGTTCACCTGGGCAAGAGGCTCAGTTGTTAGTAAACCAAATGGTTTTCTCTTTAGTCCAGCAAGGCGACTCGGTAAAACTTGGAATGCTTGTTTGCCCATTTACAGGATGAACAATTGTTAGTAGGTTGTGATATATTTCTCAGTGACGTCTGAATTCCAAACGCTGTAAAGTTAGTCTAATAGTCATTGAAGCGCAGGAATATCATTCGTCATTAAAGTGGGATTTTTGGATCCCTGACACCGACAGGATTACCTGTCAACAAATTGTGATGTATATGTGTCTACCAGTGCAAAGTTATCTGTCAATAAATTGGGATGATTTTGACTTTGGTCTAAGAATGTGTGTTTGTGTGTCTGCACAGGTATAAACTTGCCATAACACAGATAAAAAAAACAGACATCGTGCAATCTTTATTCCCCAAGTATTATGCAACTTAGTGTTGTCTATGTAATCCAGAAATTATTTATTATATTTTGTTTTCATTATTAAAACAAGTTACCGATTATAATTCAGCGAATTGTCAATATACTTTTCAACTGTTCTCTAAATTTTCTCTGTGTAATTGCATAAATAAAGGTGTTTGTGCAACAGCTCAACATTTGAAGCATGTTTCCACTTTCTTTAAAAATAAACTTAGGGTCACTAAATCCATTTATTTTATAGCTCTTCATAAATCGGTGACAAAAGAACTCCACAACATACGTCATCCACAATAGAATGAAACTACCCGAGATAGCAAATAGTAAAATGATGGATTTCCTCCTGCTCTCCATCTCTTTGTCATTCTTATTCTCTCCACTGCCCTGGGTATGGAGTCTTTTCCGTGATCTGCTTGCAGCTAGAATGTGTCTGACAGTGAGCAAATTGAACAGAAGAATCAGAAAGAATGGGAGACAGGGAGTTATAATACGGTCAAACCAATCAAATGCTGTCCATAACCATGAAGTATAGCGTATAATCTTCTGTTTGCAATACCAGGGGATATTGCCAATTACATAAATAGGTTCATGCATAAAATACCAGGGGATGTTGATTAAAACACCCAAAGTGCAAACTGATCCAATAACCACCGCTGCTGTTTTCTGGGTGCAATACTTTGTTTTAAGTTTCTGGCAACATATTGCTACAAATCGATCAAAAGTGAAAGCGACTGTTAACCATATAGAACTGTCTCTTGCTGAATATATTAGAACAATGCTGAGACTGTAGACAGGAGTAATAGATAAGAAACTGCCTGGGAAATAAATTGCAGGAATACGGTTCATTATCACGGCAGTGATGATGACCAGGAGATCAGTCACTGCCATGAAGACTAGGTATCGTGCGATACATCTGGAGAGACCACACTGTCCTCGGGAGATGACCACAATCGCCACCAAATTAACTGCAAAAGAGAAAAAACGTCATTCCTTGGCAACAGTTAGTAGCCATATATTATGAAGAGAAATTGGAAGATGTCACTGGATAACGACAATTAAAATGAAATGAACATAAAATGCGGAATCTGAAACAGTACAGAAAACTGTGGAAAAATAAACGCAATAGGTTTGATAGCCTCTGAAGGGTTAGAATGTGGATTTAATATTTCCAGTCCACTTGACTCTTTCTCAGAATTAAAGAGAGGGTGAATGTGTTGGATATTAAACTGTAGATGAAAGCAATTGCAACACATTGTAGGAACATTGATAACAAAAGACAGATAGCCTGTGGCAGAGGGCTGGGGAATTTAAGGAGTTTTGTACTGAGACAACGAAAATATAGAAAATTGAACAAAAATAGAGGTTAAAGATACAGGAGAAAAGTGACAATTTAAATTTGTTAAGTCAATGTCGAGTCCTAAGGCATGTAATAAGCATAAATGGATGATGTGGTGCTGTTGTTTAGCTCGCACTACTCTTCACTAAATCATTGCATCAGGCTAGATATGTGAGCGTGAGAAAAAAAACGCTAGTGAGATAAAATGTTTTGCAAATTAAGTTGCCATGGAAAATGTTTTGGGAGTAAGGCATCATGGAGAACTGGATCAAGGAGTTACAGAGATATCCGTCCTTTGGAACTAGAATAGGAGAACATAGAACATTACAGCACTGTACAGACTCTTCGGCCCTCAATGTTGTGCCGAGCAATGTCCAATCCCGAGACCAAGCTATCCCACTCCCTATAATTCTGGTGTGCTCTATGTGCCTATCCAATAACCGCTTGACAGTTCCGAACGTGTCCGACTCCACTATCACTGCAGGCAGTCTATTCCACATCCCAACCACTCTCTGAGTGAAGAATCTTCCTCAGACATCCCTTCTATATCTCCCACCATAAACCTTATAGTTATACCCTCTAGTAACAGTTACTTCCACCCGAGGAAATAGTTTCTGCACGTCGACTCTATCAATCCTTCTCATCATCTTACAAACCTCTAATAATTCAGTGAGGGGCAAAAGGAATGTCTGTGATTGGGAAAAGGGAAGATGAGGTGCTGTTCTTCCAGCTTGCACTGAGCTTCACTGGATCATACGCGCCCAGCCGATAACAGTTAAAGGCCAGAAGACAAGAGGACAACGACACCACCGTTGTTAGCAGTTGTGACCACAAGGGCAAATTTGAATCTAAGAGGACGAGTGCGGGGAGTCAAGAAGGCGATATTAGTGTGAGTGATGGGGGCAGGAAAATTGGACCAGCCAGTGCCGCGCCGACAGTTTTCAATGAAAGGATCAACAGCAGGTCGGAGGCCAGAGGGTGGGACACAAGTTGTGCGAGGAAAAATGACATTACTTGAAAAAATATCTGTCAAACCCGCTCTTGCAAAATAAATAGAGGATGGAAATGGGGATAAACAAAGAAATTTGAACATTGTGTCGAGTCCGAAATGAATTGAGGTGAGGAGAGAAGAGAATTAACTCAGTAATTTTCTAAGTGTTTTGTACTTTACACCCATTCAAGGGCATATACACAATGTATTTTAAATGCATACGGCTTTTCTGGATCCATGACCCACTAGCTAGAATGTTAGCAAATCCTGCAGTCAGAATCAACATGAAATGCTTCCCTCCCCCCCCCACTCCCTCCTCGCCCCCCCGCACCCATCCTCCACCCTCCCCCCCCCCCAACCCCCGCCGCCACACACACACACGCTAAAGTCTGTCGATTACCTTGAACCAATGAAAGCTGTTCATGATAACAATTCTGATAACAATTAATTTCATTTCAGTTCTTCAATTAAAACCTCATTACTATGTACAGTTTAATTACATCTCGCAAAATCAACCTGGATTCAAGTTCATGTTTTAATTTTACATAAATCGATGACAATTCCTGTGAATAGTTATTCATTCGGTCAAAATTACAGAACGTTTTTATTTTAACTTTGTTTATATTATCAGTGTTCTGATATTCCATCTCTCTCTACCAGAATTAATCCCTTGAATATTTTTGCAACAGTGATTTTGATGACTATGTAGGTTGTTATCTTCCACAATTTAAAAGCCACGTCTAAAGAAAATAGTCACCAGAAAATAATCGTTCAAGCTTTTCTATCCACTGGCTTCTATGCAATCTATGTCTTCCAGCAAAAGATATGCTTTTAAAGATGAATGCTCAGATCTTAGTATGGCTTCCCAGACGCTTCTGAACACTGTTTCACAGGCTATTGTAGAACTTTAATCCTTCTACAATAAATGATTACTCTGCATATTGCTTAGTTATCAGTGAAGTAACAAAAACATATTGTCAACACTTTACCTGGAACTGCGATGACTGCAAGTGCAGTGTAGAAAATAGCATATGCGGGACCTCTTGGTGGGTTATGCATTTTATGTCAGGAGTCGAGACGTCCGTTTGAGAATCTGCTGCGTTCTGTGCAAAATTCAATGCACCCATTTTTATATGTATTGCCAGTCCGCCAGAGACACACTTAAATTAACTCATCATTTATATAAACTGCCCTAATTGAACAATTTCATTTGGTTACATCACCACTTTGATATTTACGGTCATTAAACAAATTGATATAATTACATCATCATCTATGTTAGTTACATTTATGAACACACCGAGCTCGATACAAAGGCAATAAAATAATCTATTTCAACAATTATTGTCATTATTTTCTCGTTTTAGTGTCCATCCAAAGGAATGAATAAAATATGGTTTTCTGAACGTTATGGCAAAGTTGTATGCCATGTGTGGAGTTTGCACGTTCTCCCCACGTCTATCAGGGTTTCCTCTGGGTGCTCCGGTTTCCTCTCATAGTCTGAAAGATGTGCTGGTTAGGTGCACTGGTCATGCGAAATTCTTTATCAACGTCCCAAACAGGCGCCTGAGTGTGGCGACTAAAGGATTTTAAGACAAACGTCATTGTTGTGCTCATGTAAGCCGACTTGTGAATAATAAATGAACTTCAAACTTTAAGACTGCGATTGATCCAACCCAGCCCAGCGGACTTGTCTAACATAAAACAGTTTATGATTCTCAACATTTCCTCCTTCGATATATTGGCATTCTCGAGAGTGTTCACACATCTCTCCCTGACCTCAACATCTATCATCTCCTTCTCAGTGTTGAATACACACACAAAGTACTTATGAAGGATCTCACCGAATTTTTGTGGCACCGCACATAACTTTTCGCCACTGTACATGACATTTTTCATTCTGTTCCTGGGGCACCGGCATCGCTGGCTGGCCAGCAATTGTTGTGTCCGCCTAGTTACCCTTGACAGAGGGCAACTGAATGTCAATCACATTATCATGGCTCCTGAATCACATGCAGGCAAGACTAGGTAAAGAAGGCAGATTTCCTCCCCTAAAGGACATCAGTGATCCAATTGGGTTTTCTTGACAAACGACAATGTTTTCAAGATCATCGGTAATTTTTTTAATTCCAGATTTTTTGTTTATGAATTCAAATTCCGCCATCTATTGTAGCGCGATCCAAGAATGTGGTCCCAGTACATTGGCTGAGTTTCTGGATTAATAGTTTAGCAATAATACTACCCAACTATTATTGCTCCCCCGTGCAACTAATCTGTTCTTGCTATCCCTTTGCTTATCTTGCATGCATAAAAAAAGTTGGAATTCCTCTTGTTCCTATTTGCTAAATACATTTCATGGCCCCTTTTAGACCTTCTGATTCCACGTTTAAGTTCCTTTCAATTTTCACTTTACTCCTCAAGGATCAGTTTTTAAATGCCTAGATCTACAGTTTATTTCGTTATCCCCTGTTAACAAATTTTACAACTTCCATTGTCATCCATGTTACGCGAATCCCTCCACTTCAATCCTTCATTTCGGTGGGCACATTCGTCTTCTGTACGCCAATCAACCATCTTTTAAAAAGTGTTCCACATGCAGACGTGGATTTGCCCAGAAAGATCCGCTGTCACTCAACATTCCTCTGTTAATGTCCAATTGTGGATGTAATTGGCCCTCGCCCAATCAAGCAATCTCACCAGAACGCCACTCTTGCCTAATTCATGACGACCCGAAGACTTATTCAATTATGTTCGCTGAGCCCAAAATGCTCCCCCACTGAAACATCCATTGCCTAGCCCGTCCAATATTTTGGCCGCTCCCTGGTTAGACTATCAACATACTGTCTGAAAAAAAAACTCTTCCGGACAGTTTTAACATATTACTCTCCATCCATGCCCTTAACTGTAAATGAATCCCAGTCAACATCTGGGAAGTTGAAGTCATCCACCACAACTACCCTGTGTTTTTTTTTCAAACGTTTCTAGTATCTGACTGCGCAACTGCTTTTCCTTCTCCTGTGGTTTGTTGCAATGTCTACATTGCACTCCCAACGTTGTGCTTTCACCCGTTCTGTTCCTGAGCTCCAACCATAACGTTTCACTGCAAGATCCAGCCAATGTGTCCACTCTCAACACTACTGTGATATGCTGCCTAATCAGCAATGCAACTTCCCCTCCACTTTTCTTTCCACTCCTGTCCCGTTCTAAAACAACCGTATCCTGGAATGATAAGCTGCTGTCCATCTCCCTCCTTTAACAATGTCGCCACAATTGCACTAACATCACAGTGATTGGTTCTGGTCTGGAACGGCTCGAAGTGTAATGGAGGCAGCTTCATTCGACTCATTCATTGATTAGTTGAATAACATTTCACGAAGGAACAGAATGGAGCAAAAAATAATGCATGTCTGGAGAGTCACAGCAGACGTGATAGGCTGAATGGGAACCTTCTGCGTTGTAACAATTCTGTGAGCATGTCATTAAACAGCACAGAGTCGGAGCACAGAGACAATATTCAGTCAATCGATTATGTTCAGTTATTCAATTGCACTATGGTTTACCTCTATTTTAACTGAAGTGTTCGCAAATGCATTATTAATCTTCCTTTGCTACTGTGTGGTAATCTATTATTTCAAACGTTTAGTTAATTGAGTGATCTCATTTTGCTTGTGAAATTGTTGCTATTAGACAATTTTTTTTGTTCCCGTAGAATCATTTGCAATATGACACTGGCTTAGCCCAGCTCTGAGGTCAGAGTTACATTTTCCTCAAGATCTATAAACTAGTTTCTCTCTTTCTTTCATATCAAACTGTTTTATCATACATACGTAATACACATGAGCAAATGTACGAATTTGGAACAGGACTAGGCCACTTGTCCCCTTGAGACGACTGCCCAATTCAATAAGGTCACGCTGAATCAAACTGTAACATCAACAACACATTCTTGTCTACCCCGATAACCAATCTACAATTTGGTAATCAGCAACTTATCTAGTTCTGCATTGAAAACATTCAAAGTATCTGCACTCCTGAGGAAAATAATTCAGAAACTCACGATACTCTCGGAGAAAACAACAAACCTTTTTCTCACATCTGCCTGAAATTTGTTGCCAATTCATTTAAATCAGTGACCACAAGTTCTAGGTTCTCTGATAAGAGGAAACATCCTCTGCACATTAAAGTTGTCAACGATTCACAGGATGCTAAAGGTTTCAATAATTCACCTCACTCTCCTGAACACTAATGGGCACAAAGATTACATATCCGACCCTTCCTCAAATGCAGCCCATTCTTTGTAGTTGTCGTCTACTAACCTTTTTTTTCTGAACTGTGATTAATGAATTGATAGTTCCCTTAAGTAAGATGACGAATACTGAAAACCTTAGCAGCATTTGAACTTAAAATCTAATTCTGTTCTTTTGAGAAATGAACCATATGGGTGAAACCTTATTCAGACAGTCGATGAGGATAGTCCGTGGCACTTGAGGTATGCTGACGTCTGCAATCGTGCTTTGCCTAAGCAAGGATTACGAACCAGGGAAGCCAATACGTTTAATCCTAGGTTTGAATGGTGCATTTTTTCAAAGCCATTTCAATCGTTTGTCTAAGATGATGCGATAGATCAAGCCCGGGAGACGGATGCATTGTGTCAGCATGGATTATGATTGATCAAACCCCAAATGGGATGCAACGTATTGTTTTGTGAGCTTGGAATTTGTTTGTCCATCATGGGTGGTGACGGGGCAAAGATTGGATTTAATTTTCAATTGGCTTTTCTGACTAAAATTAAAGAGCCGAGGGGGGAATAAAGCAAGAAACAGCTTGGCGAAGTAAATCGGGAAATTGTAATTAGGAATACTACTTATCAATACCAGACAGTCCTTTAGGAGTGTATAGCTATTTTAAATTTCTGGTTCAGCATAGGGTGCTGTTTGGCACTCGGTCTCTGTTATGTCAGCTTCCCTGTCGTCAGGAGACTTCATAAAATTCATTTTCAAACTTGTTCCACCCTTGTCAAGAAAGGTTGCAACTTCTTACCCCCAGCCACAAACCACAGAGGAATCAGTCATGTTATTGTCTTCTCCTTGACCTTAATGAGGCGAAGTTCATCCTGGTTGGCTTCGGGTGTGAGTTATCAATCTGTGATATACTTCTCCAGGCAAATGTTCATTTACTGATATTGGTTCCCTTTAACCCTGATACGTCTTCTAAAGTATCAATTATCATATGCCTTTCCTTCTCATGATTTTTTTTTTCTAATACTTTACTTATTTCTTTCTAAGACAAACTAATGTTTCATAATATATTCGTTGTCCATGTCATTTTCATAGGAAAATATACTTTCAGTCCCTCATGATTATTTGTTTGAGCTCTTCATCTCTCTTTTCGTGATCTGCATTAAATCATACCCCTATTATTGACTGTTTTATCCAGGCATTTGTCGTGTGCTAATTTCCTGCTTGTTGTTAATTGGAGCGATTTATTTTATGTTTGGAACAAAGGATAACGTGGTAAGGTTGTTATTAACCTTAAAACTAATGAAGATGATGACAATTGAGCAGTAGTTCTGAAGAGTATGCAGACAAGACAGGTGCATAGCTATTTTTATTATTTACAATTTATGTCAAAAGGGTGAAATGTCTAATTCTTTTTAGTTAAGCCAACATGTGATGTTGAGAGTATGGATTAATCTGTCCAGCTGCCTAAACGATGTATCTGTGCAAGTATTTCAAAAAACAAACAAACGAATAACAAAGAAAATTACAGCACAGGAAAAGAACCTTCGTCCATCCAAGCCTTCACTGACAGTGCTACCTCTCTGAACTAAAAAAAACCCTTTCCTTCTATTCCCAACTTATTCATGGATTTGTCAAGTAGACACCTAAACATTAGTATCCTATTTGCTTCCACGACCTCATCCAGCAGCGAGTTCCAGGCACCAACCTCCCTCAGTGTAAAATACTTCCCTCGTTCATCTCCTTTAAAATTGAACCCTCGCACATTAAGTCTATGCTCCCTTATAATTGACTCTTCCACCCTGTTATAAAGCTTCTGACTATCCACTCAGTCCATGCTCCTCATAATGTTGTAGACTTCTATCAGGTCGCCCCTCAATCTCCGTCTTTCCCGTGAGAAAAAAAAACAAATTTCTCAAAACTCTCCTCATCACTAATGCAGTCCATACCAGGCATCATTCTGGTAAATCTTTTCTGCATCCTCTCCAAAGTCTCTACATCCTTTTGGTAGCGTGAACACCAGAATAGAACACGATATTCCAAATGCGGCCTATCTAAACTTCTCTGAAGCAGAAACATGGCTTGCCAATTTTTAAACTCAATGTCCCAGCCGATGAGAACAAACAAACCTCAATTACCTTCTCCATCCGCTTTGCCACATCCAGTGAGCTGTGCAGCTGTACATCCAGATCCTTCTGCCTGTGAATACCCTTAAGAGAACAGCCATTCTCTGTATATTTCTGTTTCATGCTGTAAACCTCTTTGACTCTTTGACTCTATGATTTGTATCCTGTTGTACTCTTTTACGTTCCTCATCGCTATCCACAATTCCGTCAAACTTCATGTTGGCCACAAACTTAGTAATCAAATCAGTTACATTTACCTCCAAATCATTTCCATAAATATATTACAAACAACAACTCCCAGCATTGATCCTTGAGGAATGTCAATAATGACATCTCTCCATTCAGAAACGCACCGTTCCACTACTGCCCTCTATCGTCTATGACCGAGCCAGTACTCTATCAATCTTGCCAGCTCACCTCTGATCTAATGCGACTTCACTTTCTGTACCAGTCTGCCATAAGGGTCCTTGTCAAAGGCCTTTTTAAAGTCTCTGTAGACAATGTCCATTGTCCTACCCTCGTCAATCATCTTCGTCACTTCATCGAAAAACGAGATCAAGTTCGTGAGATACGACTTCCCATTCACACAACTTCGTTACATCTCGCTAATGTGTCCACACGTTTCCAAGTGACAGTAAACTCTGTCTCGAATAAACCTCTCCAATAATTTCGCTAACACTGGCCTAAGATTCATCAGCTTGCATTTACCTTGATTATCCGTGTTATTATTCAAATGAACAAGCGAACAACATTTGTTATTCTCCAATTCTTTGAGGCATTCCCTGCACAGTAAGGATTCACACAATACCAGGTTAAAGTCCAACAGGTTTATTTGGTAGCACACGCTTTTGCACTGTCACTCCATCACCAGATGAGCGACACTCCGAAAGCTTCTGCTACCAAAGAAACCTGTTGAATTTTAACCTGGTATTGTGAGACTTCTTACTGTGCTTACCCGAGTCCAATGCTGGCATCTCCACACCATGGCTACATTCCCCTCATCCGGTGAGGATGCAAATATACTTCTCCAGGCCCCAAAAATTACCTCTCTCGGTATTCTGGGGTATATTCTATCAGGCCTGGAGACTTTCGTACATTAATGATTTTCCAGACTCCCAATATCTCCTCCTTTTTGATCTCAACACGACCCAAACTATCTGCACACCCTTTCCCAGACTCATCGTCCACCAAGCCCTTCTCTTGGGTGAATACAGGTGTGAAGAAGTCACTTATTACTTCCCCATTTGTTCTGGCTACACGAATAGTTACTGATCCCTGAACTTCAGTGGGCCAACACTTTCAATGGCCATGTTCTTCCTCTTTATATATGTACCAAAGCGTTGCAATTTTCCTGAATCCTTGTTATATGAGCCCACAGAGGTGTCCTGCCTCAGTACAGCTGCTATATAGTCTTTAACCAATAATGTAACTCCTCTACCCCATTTCCATCTCCCTCTATACCGCCTGAAACACCTGTATCCTGCAACGTTAAGCTACCTGTCGTACTTAATTTAAAATGTACTTATCAAATGTGTTTTGTTGGGCGAACGGCATTGCCATGAGATGTGTTTGATGTAATTGCATGTGTTTGGCATAACTTGATTAAAAATGTAATGAATCTTTACAAACCTTACAAAATTACTTAGAACCTAAGGAAAATGCATCTAAAAATCAGTGCATGAAAGTGATTGGTATGCGAAATACAAAACAACACATTTGAATATTGCATATTCCTCAGTGTAGATAATGTAAAAATTTGTAGAAACTAATTACGGATCTCTATTGTATACTGAAAGAAGCAAAGAGTTTCACATGCTGTGAAAGAAAGAACATTATAATTTTAAGCAGCAAAAGTTAAGCTGCACCGATTCAATGCTGAATGTTGTAACTTTTGTTTCTCGTTGTGCAACATTCTTTGATTTCAGGGAACACAAACTCTGGCAAAGAGTCATGCAGACTCGAAACGTTAGCCTTGTTCTCTCTGCACAAATCCTGTCAGACTTGCTGAGATTTACCAGCAGTTTCAGTTTCTGTGTCAGGTTCCATATTCCGTAGTAAGTTGTTATCACATAATATGATTTGCTGATAAGCTACAATTATTTGAATAAAGCCCAAATCTAAACTACCAATGAATTGTGAATAATTGCACCTTATTATTAACCCATTAACCTGTCATGCGGTGCACCACTAAAGTTTCACATTTCTAGGACCACTGATCACAAAAATAACAAAATCAATTTATTGCTTAAGCCTATATCAATTGTGGTCGGGTATTGTGTCAGGTCATCTTAAAACAAAGGGATAATTTTCGGCGTATGAGTATTTTTGAAATAGCCGGTGAAGCAGTCTTCGCTAATGTTACTCCAATCCCTGCATGTTTTTGTAGAGGGATTTTGCAGTTATCTGGGCTGTCTGTGGCACCGGTATCGCTGCTTTCTTTGCGTAGGTTTCATGCTATTGTAGCTTTCGGGCTTTATCCCTATGTTTATTTCTAGCCGTTCACAATTACTCGTTTAAGAGTGTAGCTGGGGAGAATACTTTGATATGGGGTTGGAATCAAATATATGCCACATCGGGGCAGGATGGCAGGTTTCCTTCCCTAACCCTCATAACATTTTCCTTCACAATAATTTGATATCTACGTTTATTCATCCTATTGCGGTAGCGGAGAAAGGAAGTCAACTAAACCGCTTTATTAGGCCTCCTCCTGTTCCTATCTCCCATGTTTCTATGTTTGTTCAGTGACTGTTACTAACATTAACGATGATGCAACATGAGCTAAATTATAGTGTTTGCACGTAGTAAAAATAGAGTCACACACATTTATGTTGAATGATTATAACTGACGCGAGTGATGACACTTCTAATTGTATCTCTGAGGTGTCTCGCAGCTGTCATAAAAAGCTCATTTTTGTATTGGGCGGAGGACATTGGGATTTCGAACAGGAAACAGAAGGTTTTTCCCCCAGAAAATGCATGCACCACCCAGAGGTCTCGTCTATGCCATTTACTACACTTCTCTTGCAGCAATTGCTGTCCCAGGTATAGTACCGCTGCAATAGATTCATTATTTAATTGAACACTTTTATTTTGTCTGAAGGGGGCCTGAAAATTAACGTCCTGATTAGATGGAGTCAATGGCATTGTGCGCAGCACTGACATTATCATCCAAGCGAGCATGTATTCACCTTGGGAGTAGGATGATAACTGCATTGATTCAGCGGGACGGTTCTAGATCTACCAGGTTTAAAACAGAAGAAGATTTTGTTTTTCTTTTAGTTCCCAGGCATGGAGATTGAGACATGTGTAAGGTGTTTGAGTAAGTCGTGGTAGAGGAACAAATGTGTCCTAATCCACGCTGGTGTACAAGTTCATTACAAAGAAGTGAGACCTGAAATTTAGAGGATACAGTTCAGCTGTAATAGCAGAATTCTTTGCCTCTGACAAAGGGAGAAATTATCTGGAACTCGTCTGCCCTCCTCCTAGGCCTCCATCACCCCTCCCCACTCCGTTCTTAATCATTCCATCTCGTGTGACCGAAATATTGAAAATCCATCCAAGGAAATACTAGAACAGAAATCTAATGCATTTTTTTGACTAAAAGATGGAGGGCTCAGAAAATATGACTAGAAGCTGCTGATTTTCTTACTATCTAAGAATTCGCTAACCCTTCTGTCAATGTCAAAGGAATTCGAACGGCACCAGCCAACAAGCATTGCTACATGGATATAATTGATCTTTATGTATCGAGCTGTCTTTATTTTATATCCATCTTGATATTAAATCAAATTACTTGCTTTAGCTCCAAAACTATGCCGGTCTTGAATGAATATCTCAAATATTTCAATGCCTAACTAATTTGACGATATAACACTTAAATTCTTAAATTAAAGTGATGGATAAAATTATGTCACGAGATTGTGATTGGTTTTAAGGAATGAACTTTCTGAAGGTAATTATTAACCTGATGTGTTATTGTTTATTTTTGAGAATGAAATGAGTAACCACATTCATTAATGATGCATTTTTCAGAGACATTACATTTCACTAGTTCACTTTGATCTTTCACTCTTTTTTCCACCTCAAGTGGAAAATCTCCCACCTCAAGTGTTCTTTCAGTTTCTGGTTAAGGGGTCCGTCCTTGGTGGCTCTTTCCTGCAGTTTCATTCACGGGTTTAAACAGTCAACAGATCCAATGCATTTTTCATTGAAATTCCAGATTGTTACGTCATTCCGCATCTATCCCCTCATATTTACTAAATCACCCCTTTTGAAAATCCGTTTAAAACCCAGAAGTTTACTTTACTTATATTTTGGCTCCATCCGGGTTGATCTATGTTGCTTCTGGGTGTCTTTTGATGCAACTTTCTACTTAAGTCAGGATTTTCATTCGTTGCTAAATGATCTCAATTTATTTGCGACTTGAGATTTTTTCCATAATGATCGTATTGCATTAAGAGTTTGGATCGTATCTATGTCGACGAGAATGGATATATGGAGTAGTGCATTGTAGATTTAATTGTTTCGACTAAGCAGTTAAATCAATGTGTCAGTCAACATAAATGTATATGGGCATGCAACCTGGAGTAATCTATCCGCCCTTTGAACCCGCTATGCCATTCAATAAGTCCATAACCCGTCTTCAAATTTAACTCGCACTTAACTCTTTAATTCCCTTCAAACACAGAGATCTGCCAATCTTTACCTTAAACCTACTTAACGACTGATAATGTGGCACATATCTCTGGGTACTGAGTCCCAAAAATTCACACCTTGTGCTCAAGGAAATATTTCTGCTTCACTTCCCAAAATGAACAACGCCTATTGTGAGAAGTTTATCACGTGCTTAAGGAACTGAAACATTTTCTCTTCGTACATCCTGGCAATAATCTCAATGACGTTTTGTCTTTCAAACACCTCCCGAAACCAGCCTGCAGGAGCTTTGTGGCTGCAATCCAAGGAAGATCTACCATTTATTCCGTCAAGCGGGCGAAATGGCACCACATATTCGAGATGTGATCTCACAAACGCTTTCTGTAATTGGAGTCATAATCATTTACTCATCCATTTGTCGACAAAGCCAGCCTTAACCTTCCTAATTATTTGTTGCATCTGTGCTTTGGAATGTTGTCATTTGTATACAAGGACATCAGTTTCCCCTTAATGTATAGAATTTCAATTCTCGCACCAGTCCCAAATATTTTCTTTACTTTCTCTCCACCAAAGTGAATAACTTGGCAGTTCAAACTTTGGTTTCTATATGTGATTTTCCTGAACTGTTGCATAACTATTACTCTTTGCAGCTCCAGGATCCCCTCTCCCGTCTCACATTTTATCGTCAGCCAACTTAAAAGTATTACACTCAAGCTCCTTATTAAATTCACCTACAAGGATTCCATATAAGTTAGGCTTTTGTGCTGTTGATTGTGGTGCATCTTTCATTACAGCCTACTCTCCATTTTCTATGCATTAACTAATTCTCACTTCAGCTTAATATATTACAAACATTAAAATAAATGCTGATTTAGTGCATTCATTCTGTGGCAGTAAAAATAAACTCAAATATACCATGTCAATTAGTTCGGTCTTACCAATTTTACGAGTTATGTTTTCAAAATTCATAACAACATTACCGGGACTGGTTTCTTTTCATTTTCATCTTCAATCCGCTTAATCAGATTACGTATTTTAAAGTGCCCTATTACCAAGACTCTAACGATGAACTGAAGCGTTTTGCCACCTGTGTTCATTGATTAGATAACCAGCTCACTGTTCATTGCTTTTTCTCTTCACTTTTACTTGATCGTAAATAACTTGCTACCTTGTAATGACTGGAATAAAAATCAATCGCGGAATTGAAGAAGGCTTGGCAAGCCTGAAGCTCAGGTCAACATCATGTTTACAATTTACTTGGATTGCTTAATTGATTCGGTATTGATTGTGGTTGTGGCTCAGAAAAAGAGCATTCTGAGTTCTAACAGTGAAGTGGCTCTAATCTATGGAAAAACATTTCTGCAGTGAGGACGGGAGTGGGGATGGAGGTCGTGAGGGCACTCGTTACAGCCAATCAAAGTCTTACAATCTTCTTTTTATTGATGAAATTTTTTAAAATTTACTTTCCAGCATTATTTCATCTGTTACTTTGCGTTTTATATGTACTTACTTGTAATTGCGGTATAATTTCATGCACTTGTCATTCCTCTATTTTATTCATCATTATACAAACAATGCATAAAAATGGAATTGTCAACAATGATCAATTATATTCTGTTTTCTCTTGATTGAGTAATGTGCGTCGATTATATGTGAGTATGAGCCCAATTCACCTTCTTCTTGGTTGCTTGTAACAGTTCTCCTCACTTCAATTACCGGAGCTATTAGAATTTATGGAATTCTGACTAATATTTTACTGCTCTTTAGTGTGTATTATTTAATCATTCATCGGTTTTCTCCCCCTCTCCTCTTCAGTTAACATTGTGACGATTGTGATCCTGTCCCGAGGAAGATGTGGTCTCTCCAGATGTATTACTCGGTACCTAATATTTATGGCAGTGACAGATCTCTGGGTCATTATTACCGCTGTAGTATTAAACCGAATTCCTGGTATTTATTTTCCAGGTAGTTTTTTGTCCATCACTCCAGTGTGTAGTGTTAATATTGCGTTGACTTATGCAGCCAGGGTCAGCTCTGTCTGGTTAACTGTCGCTTTCACATTTGATAGATTTGTCGCCATTTGTTGTCGAAAGCTGAAAACAGAATATTGCACCGAAAAAACAGCAGCGATTGTCATAGGATTGATCTGTGCACTGGGTTGTTTAATCAATATTCCTTGGTACTTTATACACGAACCTTTCTACATAATTGACAATGTACCCTGGTATTGCAGACTAAATTATGTCCGTTTTACTTCTCCTGTCTGGACAGCTTTTGATTGGTTCGATCATCTTTTAACTCCATGTCTCCCATTCCTTCTGATTGTTTTGCTTAATGCACTGACTGTGAGAAATATTCTGGTGGCCAGTAAAGCACGCAGGAGACTCTGGGCCGAAAACAATGGAGGGAACCTTAATGACCCAGAGATGGAATGCCGCAGGAAGTCCATCATCTTACTGTTCGCTATTTCTGGTAGTTTCATCTTCCTTTGGATGACGTATGTTGTACAGTTCTTATATGAGCGATTTACGAATAATTATAAAGTCAATGGCTTCACTGACCCTAAATTTATCCTCATTGAGTCTTCAAATATGCTCCAGCTTTTGAGTTGCTGCACAAACACATTTATTTATGCTGTAACACAAAGTAAATTCAGGGATCAGTTAAAAGCTTTGCTCCAAGACTCCCTGAATTTAATATGCCACCGGTTTAAATGATGACATGAATGAATTAAATACTTAACTCTGTCCTATATGACTATCACTGCTGTCTTCTACATTTAGTAAGCAATGAAATTTGCAAGATTTTGTATTGATTAACGTGAACAGGGGATTTTTTTTGCTTTGGGAACCGCTGTGGACATAATTGTAACGTAATCCCACAATGCGAGAATGAGCCACATATATCTGTCAGGCTAATCTGGCAAATTTCTGCGGCCAATCATTTAAATGCCGTGATTTATTTAAAGTTGATCTTCCTTATTCAGCGACACAAGTAATTCAATAAAATAAGAGGTTACATTGTAGTGAGGAAACATAATCTAAATTTACTGACACGTGATCTACCTGTAGCATAAAGACAACTATTCTAATTCACTGATTGTTTACCGCTTTCCATCAGATAAAGAAATGTCCCAATTTAATGGCAGCTGACCATTTTGTACCAGCACAGGAAAAATAAGTCCTTATTAGTTGAACCTTATTTCCTTGTTCCAAAGAAAAGTTACATCAGATGGGTCTTTTTGATGACAAGCAACGGCCTCATCAATATTCCTACAGCTAACTTTTATTCTAGATTTTGTTCACTCACTTTAAACCAGAATAACCAGCGTGTGGGCTTTGAACTCAGGTCATAGCTGTTAATAGCATGGAAACAAGCCTTCAACCCTACTCCCATGCCGACCTTATTCTTTCTTTATATAACTCCGAAGCTAATCCTAATTGTCCGCATTTGGCCCAAATCCTTCTATACCCATTGTACCCATGTAACGGTCTAAATGTTTTTTTTTAACAAAATTGTACCCGCCTCTACTACTACCACTGGCAGCTTGTTCCAGACATTCATTACCCTATGTTTGAAAAAAAAATGCCCCTCTGGACAATTTTCTATCTCTCCCCTCTTAGCTTAAACCTATGTCCTCTGGTTTTTGATTCCCCTACTTTTCAGAAAAGATATTGAATATCTCCCTTGTCTGTGACCTTCATTATTTTATAAACCTCTATAGGCCACCCCTCGGCCTCATACACGCCAGAGAAAAAAATCCCAATCTATTCACCGTCTACTTATAACTCAATCCATCAAGTCTTGGTAACATCTGAGTAAATATTTTCTGCATGTTTTTCTAGCTTAGCAATATCCTTTCTATAATAGGGAGAACAAAATTGCACACAATATTCCAAATGTGATCTTACTAATGTCTTGTCCAGCTTCAACAAGACGTCCCAAGTCCTGTATTCAATGTTCTGACTGATGAAAACAAGCATGCTGAATGTCTTCTTCACCACTCTGTCCACCTGTCACTCCATTTCTAAGGAACTAAGAACTTGTATCCCTAGATTTCTTTGTTCTGTAACTCTTCCCAACGCCCTATAATTAACTGAGTAAGTCCTGCCCTGGTTCAATCTACCAAAATGCATTTGTCTAAATTAAACTCCATCTGCCATTCGTCAGCCCACTGGCACAATTGATCAAGATCCCGCTGCAATTCGAGATAACCTTCCTCACTCTCCACCATGCCACCAATCTTGGTGTCATCTGGAAACTTACTTGCCATGCCCCCATATTCTCATCCAAATCATTAATATAAATGACAAATAACAGTGGGCCCAACACTGATCCCTGAGGCACACGGCTGGTCACAGGCCTCCAGTTTGAAAAACAATCTCTGCAACCACCAGTAAGCCAATTCTGTATCTATTTAGATAACTCACCCTGGATCCCATGAGATTTAACTTTATGCAACAACCTACCATGTGGTACCTTGTCAAATACCTTGCTAAAGTCTGAAGTCCATGTAGACAGCTTCATAATGCAGTGTAATTGAGTAGTAATGCAGTGAAGAAGATGTCATTAAGCCAATTGGGTCTGCACAGGCACAGTAGACTAAATCTTCACGAACATCACTTTTAAGCACTTGGTCCAGCACCTTTAGAGTTATGATATCCCATGTTCTCATCCACATCAATTTTAATGGTTGGAGGCTTTTTGCTTCCACAATATTCCCAGGCAATGATTCCCAGCAGTGTTTGGATGAAATATTTTTCCTCAAAACCCATCTGTGCCTCCTACCCCTCGCCTTCAAAATCCACCTCTCCTTATTGACCCTTCAATGAAGCTGAACAGTTATTTTCTATCCAAAATGTCCATTCTCCTCATAATCGTTTAGACGTTAGTCCGATTTCTCATCAGCCTACTTTGCCCTAAAGAGAACAACTAGTCTGTCAAACCACGATTCACAGCTCAGATACTCAATACTTGGCCCATCCCATTGAAACTCCTGGCAGCCTCTCAGTTGCCAGTGTGTCCTTCCTATATTCAGACGACCAGAACTTCACAAATTCCTGAATTCATCGCCTAACTGAAGTTTGCAGTGCTGTAAAATAACCTCCACGCTCTTATAACTGATCCCACCACTGCTGAAATCAAGACTCACATGTCCCTTTTAAATTATCCTCATAAACTGTCCTGCCGCTTTCAGGGAACTGTGGACCAACCCTTGTTGAGTCCTCTTTTCCTCTTAGATTCCTAGTGCCCTGTGATTAATTGAGTACCATCTAAGGTGTAGTTAGCACTTCTCAACTGTTAACCTAGTGACATTGCCACCGCAGAACTATTTTCTTCCCATCACTCTTGCTTTCAGCTTGTCCCATCAGTGCTGTTAACTTCTATTTTCATGTATATTAAATCTGATTTGTGTTAAAACATTCCCTATCTGAATTTAGCTTTTGTTCTCAAATGTACTAAGGATATAAGATGTGTCGTACAGCCCGACATGCAACACCCTATCAGATGTTGGGATAAGGTTACTGAGAATAATTCGATATTCTTAAGATTAGTTTTATATCAAAACATGAAAATTGGGGTTCCTGTTGAAGGGAGATTTAAAAAATATGTTTGGGGGATCAATATCCTTGGTTTAAGTGCCTGTAGAGCAATTTATATTCGTAGGAATAAACAGTATATAATAAATATGTATGAACTAACCATTATATAATCACCAAAGGGCATGCATGAAATCTCCACCATGTTAACAGGAGCTCAGGGTATTAATACGATACAAGATGGATGCAAGCTTTTAGCCACATTCCTGAACACAATTAGTTGGCTTGAGCATAAACTTGTTTACAATACACCACAGATACTGGTGACTGGTGCAATCTATGAACTGAGGCCTCGGATGAAAACCAGACACGGAGGATTAGGGAGGACAGTCATGGGAGATGATAAGGAGGCCCACTGGGAAAAGGAGTATTGTACACTCAAGGATTCCAGCTCGGAGAAAGATAATATTGACTGAGGTACCATGAGTCCTGTCCATGAGTCGAGCTGATCATGCACAACCCCACCTTACGTTATGCCTTTTTCATTGGAAATGTGATTTCTGTATGAAATCTGCATTCAATGTTATTGGACGACGTACAGCAATGATCGGCTGTGTAGATAGAACAAAGAACAAAGAACAACACAGCACGGGAAACAGGCCCTTCGACCCGCGCCGCCGTCCCATTGTCAGTGACCTATTCATGATTTTAGTCTATGCCTAATGTGTGAGGATCAGGGAGGTTCAATATAGGGACAATTTGTTACCCAATCAATCAGCCTAAAAGCACATTTTTGGGATGTGGGAGGAAACCGGAGTACCCGGAGGAAACGCACGCAACCACGGGGAGAACGCGCAAACTCCCACAGACACAGGCCCAAATCCATGTGTCCGCACAGCAACAGAGATAGCCTCTGAGCTGTCATGATGCCCTCGAGATGGTCCAGTTTACGCACACCAACGACATGAAGCAGTAGGCAACTCCCGAAGCAATATCCAAGAGCAGCCCACCACAACCTGCCGCCCGCATGCCCCTTGCTGGACTTAAATACCTGTGGATAAAAAATTCATTATTAAAAGACTCTATATCCCTGAGGCTTAAACTGAACCCCAAGTCTACAATGTTTAGTAAGGCCTGCTATATCCCCGTATATGTAGACCGCTCATGTGGCTGTCCAAGTGACTCTTGAACAACCCTAGCGTGCCTGCTTCCACCACCTTACTCGGCAGTGCATTCCACATCCCCACTACCCTCTGTGTGAAAAACTGCCCTCTAATATTAGTCTTATATCTAGCCCCCCTCACCCTAATCCCGTGGCCCCTCGTTCTATCCATTTCTAATAGCGGAAAAAGCTTACCACCATTTACTCTATCTATCCCCTTCATAATCTTATAAACGTCTATTAGATCCCCCCTCAGCCGACGTCTCTCAAGGGAAAACAGCCCAAGTGCGTTCAATCTTTCCTCGTAAGACAGCCCTTCCATACCAGGCAACATCCTAGTAAATCTCCTCTGCACTCTCTCCAGGATCTCTACATCCTTCCGGTAGTACGGCGACCAGAACTGGACGCAGTACTCCAGGTGAGGCCTAACCAACGTTCTATACAACTGCAACATCAGACTCCTACTCTTATATTCTATACCCCTTCCTATGAAGGCTAACATACCATACGCTTTCCTCACCACATTCTGCACCTGCACCGACACCTTCAAGGACTTGTAGATGTTTGACAAAATGTGTAAGAATGGATGTTTTTCCTTTGTTCGTCGGAGAGAGGCATTGGGTTTAACAGAAATCATTTCCCCACCGTCAAAAATAAAGCGTTTGATGCGAGGACCAATCCTGAGCGTTGAATGATTTCTTTGAGAGTTTCTCTCGCTAACAGTTCCTGTACTGGAGCGTTCGTTCTTGGGATTCTTACCTGAAATATAAACCATTTAATTTTGTATAGGAGATGCTTTCTCTGCAAGACAAGGAAAGCTCTACAATATCCCAAAGATCAAATCTGACCCATGAGCAAGAGCGATCAGAACTTTTCTACCTATTCCTGATCACTTATTTTCAGCATTTTTTCTCACTTCACATCATAACAACAGAGCCCTTGTCCCTTCCAAATCCCTCAATGAACCTTTTACTGTTACCGTGCAAAGCGGATTTTTGTCATTCCATAAACATAGGTGATTGCTGGGCTATTTCAAAGATGAAAAAAGAACCAACCAGTCGTGGAGTGGCATTTAGGACAGGCCAGACAAAGATGATAGATTTCCTTCCCGAAATAATAATGTTCAGCAAAGGCGTTTCGCAATAATCAATTATAGCTTCGTGGTAATCATTTCAGAGTCGAGATTTACTTTGCATATATGCTCGTTTTATTTAATCAATTTAAATTCAAACAGCTATTTTGAAAAATGTAAACTCGTGTCCAAGGATCACGAGGCTTGACTTCCAGGGTTCAGAATAAGGGATACGATAATTTTGCCATCGGCATTGCGTGGTGCTGCCGTGACAACAACTGACTGAACATAGCTCTATCCCTAAAACGTCGTAGCAAATTTTGGTTTTTAAATGTTTATTTGTTTTGTGGTCCAATTTATGCACATGAACAAACAGTTTGTATGGAAAAGAGCTGACAGCGTGTTGCCCCGAAGAGTGATGTCGCAGACCTGGCGAGTTTGTTACAAGCACGGTAAATTCCTCCTTTCCCTTATCTGGAGTGCGAAATAGAAAACAAAGGAGAAATAATGAACATTCTGCTTGTTATCTGTTTGGAACATTTGCACACATTCCGTTTCAGAGCTGAAGATTCAGGCTCCATCAGTTAACCCTTGATTGCCAGCCTATCTAGTTTTGAATGAAGTTTGAATGGATTGAATGTGAATCCATATTGCCCATTTGTCGTAATTTTGCTGTGCTTAGATTCAGCCAGGCAACAATTCCAACATTTCATCTCCATCGTGGTTATTTTGTGTCACATTACAACGAACAATGAAAATTATCTGATCTTTGAAGAACAAATTTTCAAAATGAAACTTTTGAAATTGGGAGGATATAAGATGTGTCGTACAGCCCGATATGCAACATGCAACATGCAGCATGTCTGTGCTGTCAGACAGGGATTATGATGTAATTAGCCAGCAATTTTAAAAGAAACGCTCATGCAACTTAATAGAACGATACATTTATTGAGCAATATTGTTACGTTTTACTTCAAAACCTTCTAATCCTCACGTCAATTTGATGTGACCAGCAAATATTGAAATTGCGTTTTTAATTGCTGGCTCCAAATTGTTCATCTGATTCATGTGCTGCAGATGTCCCTGCACCGGATCCTTGGAACAGAACTTCCCGCCTGTTACCAAGCTTGGCGATTACGTGCCTTCTATGATGGTCTAGAAAACCAGTAAATTCAGAGTATTAGCTATTGCCAACATATTGCTGGCCTTACCAGCTGGATATACAGCCCATGAAAGAATAAGAAATTGCAACTGAAATCAGCATTTCACAACACCTGCAATAGCAAAGCCAGTCCAGGAGATGGCAGTGAAACGGTGCTTCTTGACACGACACGATGATCATCTCAGTTATTTCTGTAATAGACTCAGTCTTTGTCCACCCTAAACGTGACCCAGTTGATATGACCGAAATCATGCTTCTGGTTATATAACAATAATTCTCAGTTTATTCTGTACTCAGCAAACTCCCAGTTGTTACGATACTGCACCCAAGCCTCATTACACTGTTCATTCTGGCAGTTATGACAGCGCGGAATTAATTCTCGTCTAATGTCATGAAATTCCATATCTCCGCTGTTTCTTCACTTGACCCTCTCTCCCCTGATAATGCACCAGGACATGTTACTCTTTGCATTACACTAGGCTCTGTCTCAGTTATTACGTTGCTGGAACCTGCCACGTATAAAGAAACATTGACAATATCTCAATCACTGCTGAACTAGTCCACCTTCCTGTTCATGTCGAATAACCCGTTCATAATTATTATTCTATTTCATGATTTATTTATTGCTGCAATTGCCCCGTCAAAGGTTATATCAATCAAAAGCTTTGGTTTGAAATCACTGCATCGGCTTTGTCTCAGTTTATATTATACAATGGCGAGAATCAGACACAATTACACTTGGTGACAGCTTTATTGCGCCAGCTGCTGTCTCCTTTATTAATGAGCCAAACCACACCTTTGCTCATTTTACATATTATGCTTTCTCAATTATTGCTTTATTCTGCATTTCCTCACTTTTTATTCCACTGGGCCACATCTCTGTTTATGTCATACTAGATCATGTCCCTATTTTCTGATAGCGCTGATGCGCTGGAACCAGTATCAGTACAAATTACAGCACACATTGTCTCTGCATATATTAGAATAGACCATGTCTTTGTCAAAACTGAGTATGGCATGTCTGTTTATATGAGAAAACACCACGCTGGTTAGTAATATACTGTATACACTCTCTCAGTAATGACTAGACTGGATCCAGTCTTCATTCACATTAGTTCAGGTGTTGTATCGATATCTAGTGCATTCGGCTCTGTCTCTGTAGTATTGCACAAAACCCATCCCTCGTTTATATTACAACAGATCAGATGAGTTGGATTGGCCATGCAAAATGGTCCGTTATTTTCCCTTAGAGTACGTGGATAAGCCGTGGTAAATGTGTGGGGCTACCAGGGATAGGGCAGTGGCGAGGAGCTGGTTGGGACGCAGCCTCGGTTCACCAGATGGCCTTTCTTCTGAACTGTAGGAATTCTACGGTTCTACGGATTCTACGGATTGAGCTATGAGGAGAGGCTGAATAAACTAGGCTTGTACTCGTTAGAGTTTAGATGAATGAGGGGAGATCTCATTGAGACGTATAAGATGATGAATGGGATGGATAGGATAGAGGTGGAGAGACTCTTCCCGCTCAAAAAAGACAGTAGGACTAGGGGGCACAGCCTCAAGATAAAGGGGGGGGGGGCGGTTTAGAACAGAGTTGAGGAGGAACTTCTTCACTCAAAGGGTGGTGAATCTCTGGAATTCTCTGCCCGTTGAAGTGGTGGAGGCTGCCTCGCTAAATATTTTTAAGAAACGGGTTGATGGGTTTTTGATAAGAGAAGGGATTAAGGGTTATGGGGAAAGGGCAGGAAGGTGGAGCTGAGTCACGACAGATCAGCCATGATCTTATTGAATGGCGGGGCAGGCTCGAAGGGCCAGATGGCCTATTCCTGCTCCTATTTCTTATGTTCTTATGTCGAAGAAATATCATAGACATTTGCGTGCTTATTTATTTTAAATATTGTATTTTCTAATAACCCCCTTTGGAGAAATGATCTCGTTTAGCAATTCTCCTTCAGTTTTCCCAGTGATAACCTTCAGCCCATCCCTTCCATGAATGCATGAAAATACCAAACAGTTCATGTGTTTCAACTGAAAGTCATTTAAGATGTAAGTACTTACTGACAAACATTCTGTTGTTTGCTCTTTCATACAAAATGATTTCAGCCTCACTATTTTGTTCCCGGCGTTGACTTATCTGTCTTTAGGGATCTGTTGGAAAATAGATAAATCTCGTCTCGAATGACGAGGAGATTACGGAAATTGATCTTCTCAGTGTCTCATGAAACTTCCTGATATAAGACAGAATTGTGTGCTGATTGGTGAAAATGTTGGTGAAAATGACCCTGGATATATAGCCGACAGGAGATAATTACACCTGGAATTCTCAGACTCCTTATTCCTATTGATACAAAGGATTGAAACATCTGCTACTCTCCGGAGAAGGAGCAATATTTCTATTTAACCGTTACCTTCACCAATTCCATGGTAACCATCCTAAATATTTTCTACTCTGTATGGGTTGTACAATCTCGGTGATACGATATATCAGGATCAGGTGTATCATAAGGGTGGCCGAGCCTTATATGATATAAACAGTGATATTGCCTGTGTACATGGGCTGCAGCGATTCAAGATAGCAGCCCATCACCACTTTATCAGGGACAATTAGAGAAGGCCAACAGATGTCAGTGCCGCCCACATCCTATAAATGATTACAAATTATGCTCTAACAACAGAGGAAGAATCTAATCTAATATAGACAGATATGCTAGCACAATGATGACATAAACTGGCTGGGAGAGCCATGTAAACCAATGGATGGGATCTCTCGAGCAAGAGAGACAGACATGATATAACATAGAACATAGAACATAGAACATAGAACATTACAGCACAAACAGGCCCTTCGGCCCTCGAGTTGCGCCGATCGCATCAACCCCACCAATCTATAGACCTATCTATAACCCCCAATCCCATTAAACCCCATAACATTTAAATAAACATTTTTTTGTGCGTGTGATAAATCTAGGAAAAGTAATTTGTCCAATAGTGGCCGGCAGGGGACAAATGAAGCAAAATTAGGCACAGGTTCTAATTCACAACTGATTGGATAACGATTTCTAAAAATAATCACAGAGAATTAGAACATTATAATTTGAATGACCGGCTCCATGTATCACTAACGGAGTCAGACTGGGACCAGATATAAGGAAGCAATCATTTCTAGGGCCTTAGCGCAGGTTCCTTTCTCATGAGAAGTGACACAGGGATTTGTGTGGCAAACACGGATTGGAATGGCTATGACAACCGCAGGAGTGACTGATTCCACCTGGCTAAGAGCTGTTATTCCCAAAGGGGGGACAGTCATGGCGGACTCCATAATTTTCTGTTATGAGAAGTAACAATGCTGAATCTGTCAGAGGAAGAGAAAATAACCTGTTTCTTTTCACCCTTACAAGCAGTTCCACATTTACAGACAGAATTAGGACTTATGAAGATTGAAAAGACTAAGTATGAAAACTTCGCCGGAAGAAAAAGAACAGTGCAATAAATGTAAAGTGTTATTGTGCTTTTCCTAATCAAGTTCGATCCAGTATTCAGTTGTTCAAAGTATAAATAGAATTTCGGAGTAGTTCTTGGCAATTATACACACACACACACACACACGCACACACACACACACACACACACACGCACACGCACACACACACACACAAACACACACACACAATTGCTGTCAAAAGATAAGATTAACTCAAGACGGCAGCTGTATAAATATTGCAAGTTATTCAGTCTCAGTGAAGGACACGGAGAGACACAAAAAGGATGCTGGGACAATTATATAGATGAACCATTAAAATGCTCCCATTCTCGAAAATCAGTGAAATTTTAAACACATGAACGACATATCTTATTTATTTTCCAAAATTACTGTGAAATCTGATTCGAGCACCCTTTCAAGCTGTTCATTCCAGTTCATAATAAATCTTGTGTAAAAGTAAATAATTTCATTTCTGTCTCTCAGCTCAATAAAATAAACTTTTGCCGAATGGTTGCTGACCGCCCTCCCAGTTGAAATACTCTCTCTTTAATTCCCCCACTCAAAACTTCATGATTCTGAATACTAATAAAAGTGTTCAAAAGATTGACAAGGAAATAGAGAAAGAGGGAGGGACTTGAAGAGGTCGGAGAAAGAAAAAAACGGGGTGCTGACAAATAAAAGCTGAGGACCAATAAATAAATAGCAGATGGAGAGAAAATGATTAAACAATGAAACATAACAGTTATAATTTTCTTCCTTCATGAAAACCGGGAGTTCAGTGACTAATCTACTGACCATCAGTTGTGTCCTGGAATGGAAACTCTGAACAGATCACAACAGGCTCATTTGTAAATGTCACCGCAATGAGATCTGTGTGACTCTGCCCTGACCCTGTGGACAGATATAGGCCGCACTGACAGATGTTCTCACCAGATTGTGGTCCCTGGATTTATTTACTGCTCAGAAGTGAGATGTGCGGTTTGGAACCTGCAGCAAGAATCGGGAAGTTGTGTTACCTGAGAATGAAACAGTGAGCGTGAGTTTGATGTTATCACCGTGAACAGTCTTCCTGCCTGTGAGGGTGAACTCACTCTGACAGCATCAAATACAGCCACACAGATTGATGCTGGTCTCAGCATTACATTCACGTCGACTGCCGTTTTAGTGAATCTACATAATTGTCGTATTTGGTGTTTGTTTAGGTTAATTGAAGGGAAGACGGACTGGAAATTATCACTGAGACAAAAGAGGGAAAATTAAAAGAGGGAACATTTTGTCCCGCAGAGGAATTCTAAAATAAAAGAAAAACTTTAAGTGTGTTAGGCATCGTGTGAGAGAAATCGAAGAGAGAGGTTAAGTGAGTGAACTGTTCTGTTTCCGGCACTGAATTTCCCTTGATGGAATTTTTGTGCTTCATCTTTTCAGTCACAAGGTGCCTTCAGCAAAAAAAAGAACATTGTTTTTCAACTAATAGCTGGATCCGTCTCTTGGGTACCTGTAAAATTGAAGTGTTGGAGATTGAGTGAGGGAAGTGAATTCATCCAATTTAGGCACAATCTGAGACAGAGACAGAGAGAGAGAGAGAGAGAGAGAGAGACAGTGAAAAACAGAGAGAGAGAGAAGGAGCCAGGGAGAGAGAGGGGGACAAGGGGAGACGAAGAGAGACAGAGAGAGAGACACAGAGAGAGAGAGAGAGAGATGCACTTTAATGCCGTTCCCCGTATGGTGCATGATCTGCTGAGTGTTTCTGGCATTTTTTTTTCAGACCCCATGCATCTGCAATTTTTTTTATGAACAATAGTTATTTATTCAGATTAGTAAAAGAATGGTCAATGAAGGGAAAGATTTATGAATTGATTTAGACAAGGAAACTGAGATAAGTAGATTTCGGAGGGAATACCAGAGCTTCGGGCCGAAGCAGTTGAACACATTCCAAATTGAAAAAAAAAATTAAAACATAACAATACAAATTGCAGAAAGTATACATTTTGAATTAAATTCAAACGCGACATAATTGTCAAGACTTGTTCTGTGGCAATTTGTTTTCTTTTTTTCTGGGAAAGAGGTAAGCAATTAATGATTGGATAGATATTCAGCCTGTTGGATCCATCTGAGATATTGTATGTCCACAATTCAGTCTCACACTGTCAGCGTATCAGTGAATGTTTTTAATAAAATGAAAAAGTCAAAACATTTTTCGCTAAAATCTGTGGTAAATTGACAAAATACAACACAATATTCAACTATTAAAATGGATCTCAACAGGGATTGCCTGACGGTGTTACAACGAATGCTGCGCCATTGTTCACATACTGACCTGTCCCCCAGTGCCAGATATTCACTTAGACATTGTTATAACGTTCACGCTAAATACAATAACAGAGCAATTCGGCGTTTCTCACAGCTACTTATAGATACCTCACAGCTACTTATAGATATTAGCAAAATATAAACCTACACTTCCAAACAAGAATGACTGGCATCGGACAGGCACATCAATGTATATCATGATTGATAATACCTTGACAGGAAGCACAGTTATCGTCCGATATTGAATTAACAAAGACAGGTTCTTCCGTCATGTAAAGAGGCAAATCTTGTGCAACATAAAAATACTTTCGATCTCAGGTAATATAATCAGATCCGCGCTGGAATTTTGTACTAATTGAGCGGACCTAATGTCACATAACTAGAGGGATGGTCCAGTATAAATTAACGAGAGATACGAGCGAATGTATTATAAAGAGGGTCAGTATCTAGCGACGTATAATTGAAGATTGGATCTGGTACAAAATAAGTAGAAGTATGGAATTGTGTGATGTAATCAGAGAGATGGTTCCGCTAATTCATAACTAATAAAGCAGTGTCACCTGTATACTGGTCTTGTTGCCAGTGGGTAACAGATTCTTCCTAATGAGTAAAATATTCTCATTCATAGCTTTGAATTTTGTACTAAATCTCCCATAGACTGCTCAGTACTAAGAGAAACAAACTCAGCGTTCAGATGTTATGATAGTGGAGTTCATGCATCATTAACGTCAAACTCTCAGACCTTGTGCCTCGTGTGTTTCCAGACGTCATTTTAAGAATTGATGGAAGTTTCACATGGGTTCCCATTAATCATTGCCATCGAGTCTGGATAAGATTGAAACCTAGGAAAAAACTTGCCTCTGACAATTAAGTACATCCGTGTAATATTGGACACTGATCTCAGACTTTAGACACAGTAAGGTAAATGGCATAATGTCAAAACACAAAATGTGATCAGTTAACAGTCTTACCTCAGTGGAATCAACATCATTTTTGAAACAGAGGGTAATATGTCCAATTCCCACAACAGATACCTGAACTCATGATCCGACCTGTGACCCAGTGATGAACGTTCAATTATTTCATTATTAGATGTAATCATACTGAATTGTAACAATATTATTATTAAGCTGGTAATATAGAAATTTGAAATAATGCTCTGGGGACAGGAGTTTAAATTCCAACCCGACAGCCGGGAGATTTCAATTCAATTAATTTGTTTCAACTGAAACAAACATTCTTCTGTAATTAATAACAATCATATTTCATCAAAGCTCATCGTCTTACCCAGTGGTTTTAAGGAGAGGAAATTTTATTTCTTACTTATAAAGTATAGAAAACTATCAGAAGAAGCAACAGGCCTGAGGATTGTGAATTAAACGAATGAAGACAAAATGATTGAGGGGGGAAAATAGATTATGAGAGTAAAACTGCAGGGAACATTAGAGATATAATGGCGGCACAGTAGCACAGTGGCGAGCATTCCTGCTTCACAGCAGCCCGGATTCGATTGCCCTCTTGGGAGGCTGCCTGGGTGGTCCTGCACGTTCTCCCTGTGTCTACATGTGTTTCCTCTGAGTGCTCCGATTTCCATGCACATTCTGTGTTGGTCAGAAGAATTTAACCAGATAGGCGCCAGACTGCGGTTGGGGATTTCACAACAACTTCATTGCAATGCTAATGTAAGCTTTACCTGTGACTATTATTTTAATAAACTAATTGTGAAAGCATCTACGAATATCTGAATGCACAAAGATTAATAAAGACAAATGTACGTAACTTGCGTTCAGAAACCAGAGAAATTATAGTGGGGAAGGAAAAAATCTATCTCCACCTTCACAAAAGAGGACACAAGTATCCTTCAAAAAATGTTATGGAACCAAGGGAATAGTTGGAAGACGGCATTGAAGAATACTAGTATTAGTAGAAAAATTATGTTGGGGAAATTAATACGGTTAAACGCTGAGAAATCACCGGGGCCTGATAATCTACATCCCTAAATATGAGGGGAATTGGCCCCAGGGAATATTGGATGCATTGGTGTTCATCTTCTAAAATTCGATACACTCTGTAGCAGTTCCTACAGATTGTATACAATGGAACGGAGAGTGATGATGATGAACTTCAGCCCGATTTTTGTATCAGTGAAGATGTCAAAGACTGTTATCAAAGATATGATAGCAAAATATTTGAAAGGCATCAACGGATTTGGATGAAGACATCTTAAGAAAGCCTTGCTATTCTTAACAAACCTTCTTGCGTTTTTTAGTTGATATAAATGATAGAATAGGCAAGGGAGAGAAGGTGGACCACCGTAATTGGTGTATTTTCACTTTCAGAAGACATTTGGGAAGGTTCCACATAAAATATTAGAAGGCCAAATTAAAGCGCGTGGGATAGGGAGTAACGTGTAGGCATAGGTATATAAGTTGTTGACAGATAAGAAAGTGAGAGTAGAAATAGATGGGTATTATTCCTGAGTGGTTTTTCAGCTCCAAGCGGGATGCCACAGAGTCTGAATTTATTTTATTTATTCATCACAAGTACGCTACAGTAACACTGCAATGCGGTTACAGTTAAAATTCCTGAGACACCACACTCCAGCTCACTTTCGGGTACACAGACCTGAGGGAGAATTTATGCCCATGCACCTAAGCAGAATGACTGTGGAACTGTGGGAGGAAACCTGAACACCTGGATGAAACCCACATAGACACGGAGAGAACGTGCAGATACAGTACAGCAATGACCCAATGACCCTGGGTATGAACCCAGGTCCCCGGCACTGGGGCCAGTGGGGTCTGGATGATAGAATCAATTGTAGCATGTCCAAAACGGCTGGTGATACAACGTTTGACAAATTCGTGAACTGAGAGGAGGGTCCTGGGAGAAGCGCGGGGGGGCTTGGTGGGGGGGAGGTGTGCAAGGACGGGGGTTTCAATGTGATCTGGACAATTTGAGTGAATGGGTGCACACGTAGCAGATGCCTTACAACGGGGATAAATGGCGACATAAAATAAATTATATACTGGTGTGTGAAGCCAAAAGCAACATACATTAGGAAGTGTGATGTAAAAATGGATCTGGGTGTCCTTTTGCACCACTCAATGAAATTTTAGAGGCAAGTACAACAAACAACTAGGAAAGCTTTTGTTTCAAGAAGACATGAGTTCAGAATTACGTAATTCTTACTGCAATATTGCCAGGCCGAGAAAGAGTGCAGAAGGGATTTACTAAGATGCTATCGGGACTTGATGGTTTGATTCATAAGAAGAGGTTGGATAGACTAGGCATTTTTTTTTCTCTAGAGCGTAAAAGGCTGAGGGGTGATCTTATAGACTTCCATAAAATGATGAGGGGCACAGATCAGTAACATAGTCAATATCTTGTCCCAAAGATAGGAGAGTTTAAAACTAGAGGGAACAGGTTTAAGGTGAAAGGGGAGAGATGCAAAAGTGCGCAGAGGGACATTTGTTTCCACAGAGAGGATGGTGAGTGTCTAGAACAAGCTGCCAGAGATAGTAGTAGACGTTGTTACAATTTTGTCTTTTAAAAAACATTTAGCCAGTTACATGGGTAAGATGGGTATAGAAGGATATCCGCCAAGTGCAGACAATAGGGATTCGTTTCTGTGTTTAAAAAAAGGGCGGCATGGGCAAGTTGGACCAAAAGACCTGTTTCCATGCTGTAAACCTCTATGACTCTATGTCTGAGATGATTGGCTTTAAACAACCAGAACCATCTTCCTCTGTTCTTGGTATGACTGCAACCAGTGAAATATTTACCCCCGGATCCCCATTGATTGAAGCTTTGCTCAGGGTCCTTGCTGTCACAATCGGTCAAGTGCTGCGCTGATGTCGAGGGCAGGCTCTCTCTTTATTAAATCAGTTATTTCCACTATATTTGGAGTAAGTTTAAATGATTTCTAGAAATGAGTGTTCCTAGTGGGCCCCCAACAGAGCATCACTGACCAAATTATTATTATTACCATTATTATTATTGCTTATTCAATAATCCTTGTTCCTTTCTACTACGTTGATCGAGTTCCGTTCATTGGGTGGAATTTGGTCGAGTTGCATTTGTCCTGCCTTTTGCGATCAGGCATGTCTGCCAAAATTCCACAGTGTTGTGTCTTTGATAGTGTCATAGCTGTATTTGAATAGATTGGCTGGGGCACAGCTAGTCCCAGAGGAAAAATTGTTATTATTGTTGCTGAAGTATTGTCAGGACGAATAATCTTTACATTGTCCAATGCTTTCAACATGGGGTTAGGCCACATATCATTCATGATCATATTGCATGGCCGAGCGGGCTCCAGGAGATGAATGGCCAACTCCTGTCCCTATCTTCCTATGTGATCATGTGAAATGAGTTGAACTGCTCGAAGACTGGCATCTGTGATGCTAGGGACCTCAGGAGGAGGCCGAGATGGAACATCCTCATGGCACTTCTGGCTGAAGATATTAGCAATTGTTTCAGTCTTGTTTCTTTTCCTTCTTGCTGAGCTCCCCGATCTTAAAAATTAGGATTTTATTTGAGACTTCTGTTGCGTTTTTTTTTAAAACTATCATTCAGGACTGTGTGCGGGAGGACTGCAACGTTACATCCTGCCTGTAAAAAATCGATCAGGGTAGTCATGTGATGTATACATTGACATGTATCGGTTTAAATTAGTTGAAACAAGGTGCCATGTAATATCACATATTATAATCAGAGACAGGGCCCATTTCACATATATACCGATGGAGGTCAATTCAAAATGAACGGATACAGAATCCAGTGTAGTATTTATTGAAGCAGTGCCTGAATCATCTAAAGTAACTGATCAAGATTTCAATTCCATCTGCTGGCAAAACTCTACAATTACAGTTAACTGTGACAATATCATTATCAGGTATGATCAATGATACTAATGTATCAAGAATTCATACCCATAAATATAATACCACATCCCTTTCTGTGGAAGGTGCCAAAATTTAAGGTGCAATGAATTGAATATGTACGCTGTTGAATAATGTATGTTAGGTGGTGTCCCACCGGAATCTATCCAGGGGCCTCGATTATTGACAATATTCATCAGCGACTTAAATAATTACAAAAATAGTCAAATATCCAACTGATATTGATTAAGATTTTTTTTTAAAGTACGAAGTTAAATTCAGTTAATGTCCAGTGAGATTTGGAGGTCTGGTGCAGAGCTTCTTAAAATGCCACGAACTGATGCAGAAAACAGTCAAGAAGGCCAAAGGAATGCTGGTCTTCATATCTAAAGGGTAGGAGTACAGGGATGCAAATGCTGTGCTGCAATTGTGCAAAATCTTTGTTAGACCCCAATTACAGAACTCTGAGCAGGTATGGGCAACAAACTTTGGAAGCGTGTTCGCCCTGGTAGGAGTTCAACGCAGGTTTAAAAGAATTATATCTGATTTTAAGGGGTTAGGTTGCCAGGAGAATTTAGACAAATTCAGAGTTTTTCGCTCGAATTCAGAAGTTTGAAGGGTGCACTCACAGAAATCAACAAAATATTTACAGGGAAGGACAGAGTTGACAAGGATAAAATGTTTCCACCAGTTGAAGGCTCGAGAATAAAGGACCATATTTTTAAAAAAAGACCAAGCCATGCAGGAGAGTTGATACCAAGCATTTCTATACACAGAGAGTGGCGAAGTTTGGAACTCTCTTCCTCAAACGCCGGTGGATGCTGGTTCAATTGTTAAATTTAAGTCTAAGGTTTTTTTTTTAATTAAGCAGGGGTATCAAGGGATATGGGTCATGGGCAGGGACGTGGAATTTGGTTACAGATCAGCCAAGATCTTAAAGAATGGCGGGGCGAGTCTGTGGAATTGAATGGCCCACTCCTGTTCCTATATTGCCAAGTCAGCCTCAGAGCAAAATGCTTCAATTCATGTTAATATATTTGTGTTAATCCTGGTTAGAAGGAAGAATATTGACCAAGGCTCTGTTGGAGACCATGGCACCTTTAACGTCCAGCTCGGCAATCATTGGGGAAAGTTTATTCCTTCACCGTTCCACCTGAAAGATAGTTGGGTCATTATCTCTGAAGCCTCCCAGGAAGGCAAGGTGGAGAAAATGTGAGTATTCATATGTGTGTGTGTGTGTGTGTGTGTGTCTACGTGCACGTGTATATGAAAAGAAGACAATACGTGAGACAGAGTGAGAACAAGAGAGAATCTGTGGGTGTGTGTCTGGCTGAGTGCTTTGTCTGGAAAATGTCAAGTTGTGCACAAATCAATTTCACAATGTTCCAAATATAAAAATCCACTCTCAACAACCTAATCATTTTCAATCTTTCCAGCTTCGATTTGAAGATCCACCATCAGCAGGATGTGACTCTAGACGGACAGCAGTATGTGTAACTGGGCAATGCCTTCCCAGGTGTTCTGGAATACCACTCTGCTGTAAATGAGTTAGGCACAGGAAACAAAAGTTGGTCTTCCCAGAGATCCCCACATCCCATGGAAGAATAAATGAAATAAAACACAAGCGTACATGTTTATGTAGTATAAAATATATAATCTCTCTGAATCAAATCTCGCAACCTGCCTGTATTTATTTCTATCCAACTATCACAGTGTTTGGTTGTGTTGGAGAGATCATCATTGTTGCTACCAAGGTGCCGGAGAAGCTGGAAACTTTCTTTTCCTAAGAAATGGGAAGCATTGGTATAGGTTTACAACTTAAAACAATGAGTAAGAGGCCTGCAGTACTGTTGTTGGGCAGATTTGTTTATAAATAGGCCCCATTGACAATGTTAAGAGTTTGAAGTTGGCTTGCAGCCAAGCGCTCAGTACTGAGTAAACAGATCTTTGAGTTACTGAACAAACACCGTCAGATGCTTCCTGTAAATATTTTCGGGTATTTGGCAGCAGGTTGGACTGCTGCCATATACTGCGTCGGACAGATGAACGTGAATCTGTAAGGATAGAATGGAACTTAGTCAGTAATATAATTATTCTTTGACTCCCACAAGAAAGGCACGTTTTAATTTGTATCCTTTCTCAGCAAACATTTTAAATGAATGCACTGTTCATTATGTGATTAAAGAATATCAGAAACTAATAAATTGGCCAGGTACTATTTCATTTTTATAACTTGCAAATAAATGCCCTTTCAACAATTAAAGCCACGTTGTGAGCTACTGAATGATGCGCATGGAGGAGATTTTGATGTTCCCAATCCCTCAGTCCAATGAGATCAGTGTAATGGCCCCAAAATGAAAATAATTAAAAGTAGAAGAAAACCATATAACTGCCTTGAACAGCGCGGATTCTTGGAATATTCTCAGTGCTCTGCCCCTCTCTTACATTTGATTGAATCCAAGTTCTGTTGTGCAGCATAATCTGATTTCGATCATTTACCAGTCCCTCTCGTAGCTGCTAATCTGTGAAGAAATGACCCGTTCATAACCTGGTTCAGTGGAAGATAAAACATTTATCCATGTGATATTGTGCAATATGCCGCAAAGTCCTGATGTTCTGTTTTCACACTACCAGTGAATGTTAGACAGCCGGTGGCTGATGAAATGAGCTGCAATGATTTGGATGCTGACAGAGAACTTTCCTGATCCCTGTGTCCGATCTCATTCATTAAATTCTCTGTCCAAACACGATTTTAATATCATGTTTCTCTGTCAACTCAAGTAATCGTAAGTCAACCAGTTTTCTTTCACCGTTAGTTTTCATAGGGCTAAATAGCTATTGAGGAAATATGAGGTATAACGTTGCATCATATGAGGATTTTCATTTTTGAATGTATTTGTGAGTTGAACGGTGACATCTTTGTTAGCACTTCTGCCTTAAAGCGCCAGGGACCCAGTTTCAATTCCAGATTTTGGCCTGTGTGGAATCACTACATGTGTGGAGTCTGCACATTCTCCAATTGTCTGCCTATTTACTCACACTGTCAAATAATGTGTCGCTTAGGTTGACTGGCGATAATAAATTGACCCATAATGTCAAGGGATTTAGCAGGGAATATAGTTGGGTGTTGGGGATAGGGCCTGGGTAGGAATGGTATCGGTGCGGGCCCGACAGGCCAAATGGCCTCCTTCTGCTCTTTCGGGATGCTGTGAACGTGGGCACCGCTGGATGACCAGAATTTACTGGCTACCTCTTGCCAAGGGCACTGGAGAGCCAACCACATTGCCGTGGCTCTGGAATTGCAGATAGGCCAGACCAGTTAAGGACGGCAGATTCCCTTCTCTAAAATACATTAGTGAAGCAAATGGATTTGATAATACAATCGGCAAAGATATCATGATCATAAGTAGATTCTTATTTCCAGATGTTTTTACTGAATTTAAATTCTACCCATCTGTTGTTCTGGGATTCGAAGCCAGGTCCTGAATACATTAGTTAAGTTGGTGGATGAATTGTCAGTGACAATAATAGTAGGCCATTGCCTTCCTTCTTCGCGTATCTGGCCCAAATTACAGTGATAGCTATCCACACCTGAAATACAACCATCCCAACATTTAGTTACATAAGTCGATAATAATTCCTCTAATTAGTTATATTTTTGCCGCAATGTGTTAGACTCAAAATCTTTGCAAATCAGACTGACGTATTTATCCTGATAAGGTAATGCCATCTTCTTTATGTTTATTCCATTGTGAAGGGGTGCAGAAACGAAGGGACTGAATTTACAATCAATTTTTTTTTTCTGTCTAACACAGATGCACAAATGCAATTTCACCTCTTGGACTAGCAGAGACGTTACAATGGATTTCACTGTTACTGCCTCAGTGTTAGTCTGTCTCTTGAATGTTCCAGTGCCAGCAATCAATTAACTGGGAATAATTCTCAGTATTTTTGATATATTTTATTTGATTTCATTTGATTTAGTACTATTATATATATATTAGTACACAGTGAAAATTATTCATTCTTGCACACTATACAGACGGAGCATACCGTACATAGGGAAGGACGGGAGAGAGTGAAGAAGGTTATGTTGCAGTCATAGCTAGGGACTAGGAAAAAAATCAATTTAATGCGATGTAGGTCCATTCAGTCATCTGATTGCAACAGTAAAGAAGTTGTTTTTGAATCACTCTGTACGTGTCCTCAGATACTGTATCTGTCCCCGATGGCAAAAGATGAGACAATATGTCCGGGGTGCGTGGCGTTTTGTTTTCAGTTTTTTTTTCCATATTTTAAAATTGTCTAATCGGAGGTTATGTTGACTCAGCCAGAGACAGAAACCGGGCGTCCCTGAGGATCTCTGAAACTGACCTGTAAAGACAAAGCGTTCAATACTGGCAGCAACAGGATGGTCTGGGTCTGACCAGTCCCTGGCCAGTGTTCACAGTGTCTTTTTCAGTATGATAGTCTTGGAACAGCCTACAATTCCTCCGTCCCAGGGATTCAGAATCTATTTACTCCACCCAGAGACACTTCAAGAGGAAGCGCTGGAAAATCTCAGCAAGTCTTGCAGCATCTGAAATGAGAGAGGAGCTTTGTCAAAAGGTCACCTGGACTCGAAACGCCAGCTCTTTTCAATCCTCACAAATATTGCCAGGCCCGCTGAGAGTTTCCATTATTTTGTCTTTTGGTTTCAATTTGCAGTAATTTACTTTTATACTTCAAACGACATCGTCTCTTTGGAAATAAATCAAAATGGAAGATTCCGACATTTATTCTGTCTGTCCTACATAGACTCCAGTTCCACTGTGATGAAAATGACTCCTAGCCACTACTGAAATTGCCGGGCAGGTCAGTCATTTGTATCAAAGCTGCTGTGGAAAATCAAAGAATAAAATCATCCAGAGGGCACGTTTCAACAAGATGGGTCACAACCGCCTTCTCTACAGGGACAACTAAATGTTGGCTTTGTCAGTGATGCTCACATCCAGTGGATCAATAACAACAGGGTAAAGTGCTGCAGATTGTGGAAATCTAAAACGAAAACATAAGAACATAAGAAGATCATAAGAAATAGGAGCAGGAGTAGGCCATCTAGCCCTTCGAGCCTGCCCCGCCATTCAATAAGATCATGGCTGATCTGTCGTGGCTCAGTTCCACCTTCCCGCCCTCTCCCCATAACCCTTAATCCCTTCTCTTATCAAAAACCCATCAACCCGCTTCTTAAAAATATTTAGCGAGGCAGCCTCCACCACTTCAACGGGCAGAGAATTCCAGAGATTCACCAGCCTTTGAGTGAAGAAGTTCCTCCTCAACTCTTTTCTAAACCGCCTCCCCTTTATCTTGAGGCTGTGCCCCCTAGTCCTACTGTCTTTTTTAAGCGGGAAGAGTCTCTCCACCTCTATCCTATCCATCCCATTCATCATCTTATACGTCTCAATGAGATCTCCCCTCATTCTTCTAAACTCTAACGAGTACAATCCTAGTTTATTCAGCCTCTCCTCATAGCTCAATCCCCTCAACTCTGGTATCAGCCTAGTAAACCTCCTCTGCACTCCCTCCAGGGCCAAAATATCCTTGCGCAGGTGCGGCGCCCAAAACTGCACACAGTACTCCAGCTGCGGCCTCACCAATGCCCTATACAGCTGCAGCAAGACCTCACTACTTTTATATTCAATCCCCCTCGCTATGAAGGCCAGCGTCCCATTCGCCTTCCTGACCACCTGCTGCATCTGCAAGCTGGGTTTTTGCGACTCATGCACAAGGACCCCGAGGTCCCTCTGCACCGTCGCCTGCTGCAGTTTTTCGCCACGTAAGTAATAGTCCTTCCTACCATTCCTCCTACCAAAGTGGACCACCTCACACTTGCCAACATTAAATTCCATTTGCCATTTCCTGGCCCATTCGCCCAGCCTATCTAGATCCTTCTGCATGCAGACTCTCCACACCCTCCTCACAATTTGCCTTTCCCCCAATCTTGGTGTCATCAGCAAATTTCGACACCCTGCACTCGGTTCCCTCCTCCAGATCATCTATATAAATGGTAAATAGCTGAGGCCCCAGCACCGACCCCTGGGGCACCCCACTAGTCACCAACCGCCAATCCGAATAGCACCCATTGACCCCCACTCTCTGCCTCCTATTTGACAACCAATCCTCTATCCACGCTAACACCCTACCCCCAACTCCATGTCCCCTGACCTTCTGCAATAATCTCTTGTGAGGTACCTTGTCAAACGCCTTCTGAAAATCCAGAAAGACCACATCCACCGGCTCTCCTCTATCCACTGCCCTAGACACATCCTCATAGAACTCCAGTAAATTTGTCAGACACGACTTCCCTTTAATGAAACCGTGTTGCGTCCGCCCTATCAAGCAATTCCCCTCAAGATGCCTCGCTATTTCCTCCTTAATGACGGATTCTAACATTTTACCTACCACAGACGTTAAACTAACCGGCCTATAATTCCCTGCCTTTTGCCTGGCACCCTTCTTAAACAACGGCGTAACATTAGCCGTTTTCCAATCTTCCGGCACTTCCCCGGAATCCAGCGACGTCTGGAAAATAACCACGAAGGCATCCACTATCACCTCCGCCATTTCTTTCAGAACCCTCGGATGCATTCCATCCGGTCCTGGGGACTTGTCCACAATCAGCCCCTCCAGTCTGTCGAGCACCACCTCTCTAGTAACAGTAATGTCATTAAGACCCTCCATTCCTACCACCTTTCCATCGCTAACACAACACAGATGTTAGTCAACAGGTCAATGTGCATCATCAGAGAGAGAACTAGATTCACATTAAAGATCGATGCCAGGATGCAAAATCTCATTGATATAATTCTAAAGAACAAAACTGTTTTCTCCAATATTCTACCTTAATACTGATTCTTCAAACAAAATCACTTATTTACTGTCAAGTTATCACATCTCGGTTTGTGGTAGTTTGTTGTACGCAAATTACCTGCTGTATTTGCAACATGACAGCAGTGACTACATTCAGCAAAAGGACATCACTGAGTTTTAAGGACAACAAAGAGCAAAGAACAATACAGTACAGGAGACAGGCCCTTCGGCCTTCCACGCCTGCGCCACTCAAACTCTAGGGCGATATGAGGTCGGGTAAAGTGTTCTATAAATGCAAGTTCCACCAAAATGAATGTTGTAATTCTTTGGAAGCGTTGAGATTAGTGCGAACACAGTCAAGCTTCTGCTTGATCACAACAACATAACATCATAGAATCCCTGCAGTTCAAAAGGAGGCCATTCGGTCTAACAAGTCTGCAGTGGCTCTCCAGCAGAGCATCCTACCTGGGCCCAGCCTTCACCCTATCCTGACAGCGACGCATATTGACAGGCTAATCCCCTGAACCTACACATTGTCGAACACTAAGAAGATATTTAGCTTAGACAATCCACCTTGGACCTGGGAAGGATGCTTTGCTGGATAGCTGGTGCAGACTTGAAGAACTGAATGGTCTCCTTCCGCACTGTGGGGATTCTATGATTCTACATTGCACATCATTGGAAGCTAAGGGGCAATTTATCATAGCCAATCCACCTAACCTGTACATCCTGGGACTGTGGAAGGAAACTGGAGCACGAGAAGGAAACACACATGGACATGGGTAGAATGTAAAAACCATTCATATTCACCCAGGGTTGGAAGCGAACCCGTTCCCTGTGAAGCAGCAAAACTAATTATATCTCTTAGTGATAAACATATTGGATTTTTTATTCTTCTGTCGTGTGAATGTGATCACTATTTCTGACAGGAATATTGAGACATCAGATCTTTTGTTTTAAATTTAACTTGTCTAGTTTAAACAGGCTAAATCCTCAATCAAATTAACATTCAGTGGAATATCAGCCTGTACACAGATGCTTTATTAGTTGTGGCATCAGAACATTCAGAACTAATTCTGAAATGAAATGTATTATTTTCTTTTAAGTAAATACAACTGATGTTATGAATGTTCAAAAGTTTCTATTCATTTTGAACCAACTGTTAAAATTCTTAAAATAAATCGCTATTTTGAATTGAAACTGATCAACAAGTGACGGTTTGCCTGGTTTTGCTGTCATGAACATTTCAGTGTAAACAGTGAGGTATTTATGTAAATAAATATAAAAATAGCAATTCCAAATTAGATTGTTGACTGACAAAAACACAACAAATATTTCCCCACCAACACAGCACAGAAATAGAGACAACCATGCAAATCAATCAACCGATTCCAGTAATGATTGTTTTTCAATATTATTTATTCATCAGTTATGTGAGGAAAAAACATCATGATGATTTCTGTTAGGGAATTAGGGAATAATCCCTCTGATCCCGAAATAAAATGACACAGAAAATACAGAACATCTCCTGTGTTTCATCTCTTTCTCTGTCTTTCTCCTGTCTTGTTCTGTGTCTTGTTTCTCCACGATGGTTCATCGTCTTCACTCCACAGATAAAGTCAATATCTGTCCAATGTATTCTCTCAGCCAGAGTTACAGGTTTCTAAAATATGTAATGAAATTAATTAGAATTTGGGAGCGAGATTTCCTCTAAAAGATCTCTTGAACACTCCAATTTCTTGAAATGCTTGCTACTTTTTCTTCTGCATCTAGCCTCGTCTGTAGCTAATGATAAGAATTCGACGTGTCAGCCCCAAAGGTTCTTTCCCTAGATTTAGCCGGCGTTATCCCTGTCCCTGGAATATTTGACCGGACAGTGTCGAGGAATATTAACCCTGCATCAAAACTCACTGTAGCTGCCTTTTGAATGTTTGATATGACTTTGTCAATTTCAAGATTTAATCCGTATCTAATCTCTGTTGTACCTCACCTGTATGTGTTTTATTGAAGTGTGTAGCCGATCTTTCCCTGTACCTCGCATCTGCCTCCCGAATCTCTAAAGGAAAAGTACAGGAGAGGTTTTACGTCGAAGAGAGTCCATTCTCTTTCTGCATTCATTTTGTTTGAGCAGACTTTGTACAAGGAGGTTCGCTCTGTTTCTATACACGAGACTGTTCTGGGAATGTTTGATTTGAATAGTGTAGAAGGAGATTCACTTTGTACTGATTCATGCTATTCCTGACTTGGGAGTATTTAATTTGGCAATGCAGAGGGAATTTTGCATTCTGCAGCTAAGCGCTTGTCACTCCTATCCTGGAAGTTTATGGTGGTGCAGTGGCCATCTCTGCAAATTTCATGGGGATTGAATTTGTCTCTTTATATTACAGTACTTTTACCCTGTGTCAACTTATATTATGAGGCTATGTATTTCTTTATTTTTCACGAGAGTCTAACTCATTTTCTATTGCATGTCGAATTTTATATTGCCTGTCTCTACTCATATTAAACTGAATCTTTTATTTGTTTATACTAAGTTAGACGCTGTCCCTGTTTATGTTGTTCGTAATTTTGCTCTTTATATAAAGTGAGACGTTGTCTCTGTTTACATTAATTTAGATCTTTCTCTGTATCAAACTAGATGCAGTCTTGTTTCTGAAATTGACCGTGTCCATGTATATATTGCATTGGACATGGTCTCAGTTTTTCTTGCACTGGTCAAGGCCAGTAATGATACAACTGGCTGGAAGAACACAATTCTCTGCATCCTTCTGCAACTGCAAACTCAATGAGATTTTGGGCTTTGGAAAAGAAGAAGCGATATCTGAAATCTACTTCTGCTGACTGCATTCAAAATGAATACCAATTCCTGTATAGAATGCACTGTCAACAAAGAACAAAAATCAAAGACAATTACAGGGCAAAAAAAGGCCCTTCGGCCCTCCAAGACTGCACCAACCAAACACTGTCGACCCAATACTGCCCGTTTCTGGATCCTGTCTGACAGTAATATTTTTATCCCGACATATTATCTCTTCTTCTCGAAGAACGGTGTATTAACACAGACGTAATTCAAATAGAGGTTTACTTAAGTGCAGGAATAACACTGACACATTTTACTGAAATATATACAGGATCAGTATCGAACATTACATATCCAGAGAGAATGTCTAGTGCAATGTAAACTGAGCTCTGGTCTAGCAGAGTATTAACAGAGCCAGACTGTATTTTAATATAAACAGGGGCCTGATCCAACAAAATAGAAATGCCGAGTGCCATGTGGCGGTGGTCAAAGCCAGATTCCATTGACACCCACATCCCATGAAAGAAACATTTTTTAAAAATGACATTGATAAGGAAAAGAAAACTGAAACAGTGTATTCTGCAGTTTTACTGATATAAGAGCTTGTGTGACATCAACTGAGACATTGACGACTTATTAATGATACGGGACCGAGATTTATATGAGCTGAGATGGAGCCAAGTGCATTAGTAATAATGACTGGTACAGGATTGAGACATGTTTAATCTGAGATTGAGTCCAGAGTGTTAGTGATAACTATTGATACAGAACCCTGACTGATATAAACTAAGACAGAGCCTACTTTATTTGTAATAATTGTTGATACAGACCGAGACTGATACACACTGAGATTCGGACAATGAAGCACAGAGAAGGAATTGCAAAGTCCAATAAAACTGAGATGTGGCGTAGTCTTAAATAATCAAACACATTGTTTCTGCAGCGTTAATTTAGACATGACTAATGAACTATTAGCATAATAATTGTGGCAGAACCATGTGTAACGCATGAAGACTCTATTTCCAGTTTAGTATAAGGTGGCAAATGTTGTGAGGCAGTTAGAATTAAGATACAGCCTCTTGTCAGATTAGAACAGACATAGCTAATTGCGATCATAACTTAGAAATTATAATATTAACAGGGCCGCTACCTCATATATGAATACCTGAAATTGAGCCGAGTGTAGGAAAATACAACTTAGATAGGACCTCCTGGAATGTGATCCAGGCAGAGCCTAGTGTCACTAAGCTGAAGAATTCCTGAAAAACTCTGTGACTGAGATGATTGATCATTAACAACAACAACAACCACCTTCCTTTGTGTTCCAGCCAATGAACTGTGTTCCCTCTGATTCCCATTAACTGCAGTGGTGGTGAGCCGCCTTCTTGACCCGCTGCAAAACCTGCAGTGTAGGTACTCCCATGGTGCTGTTAGGGAGGGTGCTCATGGATTCCGACCCAGCGACTGTATAGGAATGGTAATATTTGTTCAAATCAGGTTGATGAGAGTCTTGGAGTGCAATTTTCAGGCAGGGTTGTTCCATTCCAACGATCATCATCAATTAATACAGATAAACAATTATTTCACCAATTATATCTAACACTTTGGGGGGGGGGGAAACCAGAATACTACGGATTCCGCAAACGGAAACAAAAGCAATAAATTCTGAAAAAATCTCAACAGGTCTGACAGGACCTGTGGAAAGAGAATAAAGCCAACGTTTTGAGTCAGGAAACCCTTTTTTTATACTTGGAGAAATTTGAAGAGGATGGTTAAATTGGGAAATGATGAGAATGGATAAGGATTATAAAGTTTTTGTTTCAGGTTATAGTTAGTGATTAAGGTTTGATTTGGTTAGTTAGGATGGAGAAATTGATGATGACATTTAGGATCAGTATGTGAATGGATGTAAGTTGTGTCTGGCTCGAAATAGTGTATATCATCAAACAGTAACTACTTAAACTATTCCCATCTCACAGGAAAGTTATACAGCTTCTCTGACACCTTGTCAAAAACAATGGCGATCTCTAGAACGCATCACGAATACTCTGCCGAAGCGTCTTCCAGACTGGAGACGTTGACTCTATTTTGTCTGCACAGATGTTGTAGGATCTATTGAGATTTTACAGCATTTTCAGTTTGTTTTCAGTATTTCATTCTATACATTATACAATTGCAATTTGGTTGGAATGATTGATTGATATGAACATTTATTGACAATATATTGACCTTTCTGTGACCAAGGAATAAAACCTGTCCCAGAATTCAGCGGGGAATGGAATTAATTCAGCCCGAGGATAATGAACAGCTACCCAGCAGCCTCTGCGCTTCATTAACATGCAACATGTCATCGCCACACAGAAAGTCCTGGTCCATAGCTGGAGTGTGTGATGATTTTCAAAATAATGATATGAATGAAACCAGCTGTATCTCATGTGAAGTTACAGAATCTTTAAATCCTGATTTATTATTACATTGTTTTGGGAAGTAATGTCACACTTGCAGTGGTCCAGTGAGTCTCGCAATATTTCTGTTGCTACGTTATTTATTTCTCACCCTGTTACCTTCTCTAATTTGGTGAGGACATGTTTGGTGATGTGTTGTACGTCAAAGAGCCACATGTTTCAAATATTACAATCTCTCCTCAAACTAATCATCTTCACTCTTTTCATATTGGATATGAAGATTCAGCATCAGCAGAGAAATGAACCATCCGAGCCGCAGGAAGGTTTCCTCCTTCTCTTCGTGAGGATCAGCTTGCAAACTCTCGATAAACTCGGGATGGATTTCACCCAAACACTCTGGAAGAATTGGAGGTATTCGACTGACACAAATGGAATAAAGGAGCTGATCCATATTATGAAATAATCAAGGACAAATAGGGGAATGTAGAATAGCATATTTCAATGCCATCTATCAATGTATCCAGGCATATATTCCAAATATTCAGGCGTCAAACTATCGTTCATCCAAATGTCATTCATTCCTGCACCAACACATAAGACATTTATTGTTTGCGTAGATTGTGACATAATATTCATTTAATTGATCCAGTGATCCAGAGGCCCAGGACAATGTTGTGAAGTCAAGAATATAAATCGGGCCATTACAGAAAGTCGAATCTGAACTCAATTAGTAAATCTGGAATAGATACTAATAGTGACCACAGGGATCTCTCAGATTCCCCAATAGAGGAAATCTGCCATCACTACCTGGTCTCACATGGATGTGACTCCAGATGGAGCGCAAAATGATGGGTGTTTTAATACCTTCAGAAGTGGCCTGGAAAAGGAGTCAGTCCAAGGGAATTTGTGACAGGAAAAACTGCTGGTCTTTCTACCAACTCAAACATTCCATGGAAAAATAAGGGAAATAAAATACAAACATAGATGTTCATGTATCACCTCTCTGAGACATCTCTCAGTTTGCCTGTAATTCTTTATATCCATCCATCTATCACAATATCCTGATGCGTTGGGGGAAAAAAATCTTTGTTGTTGCTAACGGGGTGTCAAAGAAGCGAGGTGACTTTCCTTTCTTTAATGATGGGAAAAATCATCTAATTCACAACTTTTAAAAATTAAAGTGCCTCCAATACTGTTGCTGGGTAGATTTGTAAATAAATAGTCCGTATTGACAACATGAAGGGTTTTAAGTTGGCTTGCAGCCAAGCGGTCAGTACTGAGGAAACAGATCTTTGATGTACTGCACAAACACCCCCAGATATTTCCTGTCAATAACTTTGAGATTTGACAGCAGCCTGGATTGCTGCCAAATACTGTGTGGGACAGATTAGCGTGAATGTGAATGGAAAGTATGGGATTCAGCCATTTAAACAATAAATGTTTCATTCCCTCAAGAAAGACACATTTTAAATCGTAATCATTCTCATCAAATATTTTCATTCAATGAAAATATTATGTTCATTACGTGAGTAAATAATATCACAAAACAATAAAGTGACCATTATATTTTCATTTGTATAGTTTCCAAGTAAATTTTATTCCAATAATTAATGTTTATTAATCACTTCACTTCATGAGAGAGAGAAGTTGATGGGACCGATTCCCCAGTGAAGTGAAATCAATGCAATGGCATGAAATAATATTAAAACATCATAAAACTGACATGAACAACGGGGATTCCTATAATATTCTGAAAGTTCTGCGCCCTATTGAAACAGCAGCGTCTCTTGTACCAGATTTGCACTGTGCTCTATTGTACAGTATAATCTGATTTCTGTTATTGAACTGTTCCTGTCATAGCTGTCAATGAATGGAGAAATGATTAGTTCATAACTTGATTCAATGAAAGATAAAACATTTATTCTTGTGATACTGTGCAATGTACCATGTGTGTTCCCAATACCAGCAAATGTTCGACAGCCGGTGACCATTAGAATGAGCTGAAATGCACTGGATACTGAAGGAGAACTTCAATGATCTCCATGTCCGTTCCGATTCATTAACTTCTGTGTCAAAAATCAATTTAATTTTATGTTTCTCTGTCAACTCACTATTTAATTATCAGGCGGTTGGGATTCTTATTATTTTCAAAGGCCTGTCTTCAAGATTGGGGCAGTTTGAAAATATAAGGAGAAACATTGTATTGTGTGAGAGTTTCTTCTCATCTCCAAACCCAATTGTACAGTGATAGTCATCCACACTGAAAATAGAATCACGTTGTATATTCTACACATTTAGTTACAGAAATCGATGGTATTTTTTCTGATAAATTGTGCTTTATTATTATAATGTGACAGAGACACAGAATTGTTGCAAAATTGTCTAATGTTCCAAAATGTTATTTCATCATTTTTAGATTTATTTTCTTGTTGGGGGTGTGGTAATAAAATCACCATATTTACAATGGAATTGGTTATTTAAATAAACAAATAATGAATTGCAATGTCATCATCAGAAATAATGGGGACAATACAATAAACAGATTCAAACAAATATCCCGATACAGATAAAATGCCCATTTTAATATTAATCTATTGTAAATCTCCGAGTCCATTCTGTTGGGGGTGTGGAAGGTGGGACGTGGATCCAGGCGCCGCCTCCAGCAGGGAATCAACAGGCGGCGCCTGGAAAGCCGCCCCCTTCTGCCGGGTATTTAAATACCGCTCACTGGGACCGGAATCCAACAGTCCGGGAGCTGGTTTGTTCACTGAGTTCCTGACACAACCATTTCCCCCAAATCACCAGAAAGATGAGGTCAGCGATTTCTCTCAGTTTGTTGCTGACTTTCTTATCCGGTGAGTATTTTTTTTGTAATTGTCCAAGTCTCTCACTGCTGACTTTGCAACAAAGATTGAGACAGTAACAATCATTTCACCAGGATTTATCCTCGGAGTTTTTGATCTATTTTTACAGGTGTCCAGTCGGATGTTGTGTTGACTCAGCCAGAGGCAGAGACCGGGCGTCCCGGAGGCTCCCTGAAACTGACCTGTAAAACCAGCGGCTTCAATCTTGGCAGCTACCGCATGTTCTGTGTCCGACAGGTTCCCGGACAGGGGCTGGAGTGTGTGGTTAGCTACTATAGTTCATCAAACAACTACTACGCCCCAGCGATTAAGGGTCGATTTACTGCGTCCAAAGACACTTCAAACAACATCTTCTCTTTGGAAATGACGAGGCTGAAGACCGAAGACACCGCCATCTATTACTGTGCAAGACACCACAGCGAGAGGAACCAGGGATGGACCCGAACAAGAACAGCTCGAAAGGGAATTCAACAACTTCCATCATAACCTGAAGGTCAGTATCTGTTTCAAATATAATAATACCGACCGTGATCAGAACCAAAACACAAACTAATTCTGACGAACCTAATATAGTGAAAATTAAACATTAAACCAAGAAAACACACAGGTATAATGGGCTGAGATTTTCACTCTGTTTATATTAACTGTTAACAGTTATAGCAATTACACAGCTGGATATATTGCTCGTTTTACTATTTCTGATACTTGGAGAAGGTGTTTCTAGATTGTGTTTTGTAAACTGCTGCATAAATTGTAAATTACATCGAAATAATGGTCTATTTGAAGTAAATATTGAGCGGCAGTATTGAACAGTGAGTGAGTGCTGTTTTTGTGCGGGTGGGTGTCACTGTGATACTACAGTGGGATCACAGTGCTGAGCACAGCGACATCCTCATACAAAAACCTCAGGGAAAGAGATTGTTCAAATTGGTAATCAGTACCACAGCAGAATTCTCAAAGTAAACGAGGCTTCAATGAAATAATGCGTGGAAGTAATATCAGTTTGTAAAAAGGTATAAAACTCTTCCCGTAAAATCTATATGGACCAATGTGCTAAATCTACACAGTTTAAAAACAATCCTATATCCTTTATAAACATAATGACCAGGTCAGGCTGAAATAACTCACTCATTCGCTCGTGGATGAGGCGGAATCAGATTTTTGAGAGAACAGTGACATTAAATCCCTGTAATTTACAGTTAGCAGGCGGGCACAGTATTTGACATGTTGTGTCTCACTGTGATAAGTGGATGGCACAACAGTTACTGTCAATACAAAAACCCCTCAGCACTAACTGACCGGGGCTGGGTCAGTGTTCTGTTTTACAATCCAGCATTATTTACAGTGCTGTATTATTTATGTCCCAGCACTAAACAAATAACGAGAATTAATATGGAAACTTTATGGTAACTATTTGATTATCGGTTAGTGTTTTCAATAACTTGATCATGTGACCCTCTGTGAAATATAAAACATTAGGATTATTTACGTAAAGCGAACGGTATCCACCAGTACGATAATAATTTCATGAAAATACAGTGATTTACTTTCCCTCTGGCTTGTGACTTTTTAAAAAAATACTGATGGATTTCTGTCCATTTTGTGCAGGGATGGTTATTGTATGACGCGGCCTAGAGAACGTGACACTGTGACGGCATGGAGTACTGGGGACAAGGGACCATGGTGACGGTGACTACAGGTAAGAACCATGCATTTATTTAGTCAGTGCTTGATTTGAGTTTTTGTTTTATATTTTTCTCGATTTTATTAATTCAGTTGTTCACTGAAATGTGGTTTGGTGGATTCTGTGCTGAAAATCTTTACAATGTTTCATGTGATCCTGCTTAAAATGGGGATTATAGAATTCTACTGTTATTTGTCAAAAGGTAATACTGAGTGATTCAGTCTCTTGTTGTGATTTGGTGTTTATCTGCTGAGGACAGTGTGTGGCTCGGTTACTTTAAATGCCTTCCTTTGTTAAACAGTTCGGTGTTTCTGCAATGTTTAGTCTCGGTGACATCTAGTGGCTGCGAGTTGCACCATCTACTCCACAAGCGTTTGAAATCTAACCTAATCTTAGCAAAATGTGTTAAAGTTTCTGCATTAATGTCATGAACATGTCCCGCTTATTCACAATGCTGGTTTTGTTATGTTATTGTTGTGCTCATTGTGATTATTAGTTCCTTTGGTGATGGGCGGATTGGCTGGATTTTAAATTGAGATTTTCTGCCAATGTGAAATTTGATTCTGTTGAAACTGTTTGTAGAATTGAGCTGCTTCTGCATGAACCGGGTTTCAGTCCCTCGGTGATGTATTTTTCTGGTGAGGAGATTGTCTGTCTGGGTGACATTAAATAAGTAAAATTTGTGAAATGTTTTGGCGATTCTGCATTGTTCACACTCCGTGATACTGAGCTGTTTATACGGTTTATGATTGAATACAAAGTCTGCGGGTTTTAAACTATTTGACGCATGCCCGCATACAGCAATCAGGCTTTATTGTATTTGTATTTTTTTTAAATTGTAACTGATAATTGTGTTAAACCAAATCACGGTTTATGCCACTCGTCCAAAATCTAGTTTGCCACTGTATTTACAATTTGGGACACATGCAATGATTTACCTCGGTGGCACCAGATGGCTGTAGCTTTTACTATCCAAATGTTTAAGTCTGTTTGAAATCTGTTTGAAATATGGCCCAATATGAATAAAATGTGGTAAAGTTGCAATGTTTATTTGTTAGAGACATTCCACCTCCTCGCAATGCTATTGCTCTTATTCCAGATTTCTGTTTAGTTTAGCCGTTCATATATTTGGTGACGGGCTGGTTTGCCGGATTGGATATTGAGACTTTTTTGCAAATGATATTTTTGATTTTGTTGGGTGGACAATTGAGTTGCGTCCCTGTGAAACGGATTCACTCCTTCATTGATGTGTTTTGGTGTTGTTTCTGTTGAGGAGGTTCTGTGGTTCGGTCACTGTGAATGTTTATCGTGTGTGAAATGGTGAAAGTGTGTTTCAGCATTGTTTCTGCAGTGTTTAAACTCGCTGACACTGAGCGGTTACATGTTTTCTGGTTGAATGCAAACAATCTTTGAGTTTGAAAATCCTTGTAGGGAAAAAACAAGCAGCTTTTGGAAAAAAAAAGATATTACAGTATTTTTATAAATTTTAACTAAAGTTTACAAATTAAAATATATCATAACATACAAAGTTTATTCGGACACTAACTCGTTGCTGTGACTAAAAACTTCTTATTAACAAGTTTAATCGTAAAATGAATATAAAGCAAACATGTTTAAATCGCTAATATACCTCCATATTCAACAAAGATTATTTTATATTAATATCATTATTCATTAATCCCTCACATGACCAGAAACGTTTCTAGACTGGAAATATTTTGTGATAATTTCAAAAACTATTTCAATGATAACAAGCTGTTTCCACAGCAGCGCTCAGTTCAACGAGATACTTTGCATTAATTGTTATATCCCGATGAAGTTCGCATTCACTTAAAAATGAGTTTTGGAGAATAAGACGTTGCTATTTGGCAATTTTTGTGCCCGATTATTACATCCTTTCTGTGCAGGCTCAACATTCCTTCCAAGTAATTTGTAGTTAGATGCCGAGATAATTAATCACTAATCTCATCTCAAAATTTGTGAAATGGGTTGGTGTTTCTCAATTGCTTCTGTATTTTTTAAGCTCAGTGATCCTGAGCGTTTACACTTTTTCCAACTAAATGAAAAAAAGAGACAAAATACGTTTAAGATTCCTTGTCAGGATAAAACAAACGGGTATCGGAAAAAAATGAAATAAATATATGTTAGAGCATGTTATTCCTGTTAACTGATGGTTACAGCCTAAAATAAATCATGAATTATAATTCTTACTGTGTCACTATATCTCAGTTGGGGGACATTACACTACCCTAAATTTGTTACATTTGAGGTGCTCATTTTCAGAAAAAAAATATTCGTCCAGTTTTCGAGATTCGAGACAGACAGGAAGAGGTAGATAAAATTCGAAGGGAATTTTGAAATGAATATCAGTTTAATTCAAAATAAGTTTTTGATTTTTGTTGTCCTAATGTGACAAATGGTCAATTAGAATCCCTCAGTTTGAATGAACTTGACAGAGTGAACACAGTTTTCTGACAGGTAGAATTCGCTAACACGAAGCAATTGGTTTTATAACGGTGTTTCAATTGTCGTAAGGTGTCCGCAGAAACTGGCTAGAGATTGACAAGTTAATACTTGAAATTCAAAAAGATTAATTTGTATAAAAATATTATGATAATATTATAAAACTAATATTTGCTCTGTGCTTAATATCCTGTCCTCTGTGCCTAACATCCTGTCTCCATTACTGCTGAACACAGAATAGAGTTACTGGATGAATAAATGACAGAATAGAAGAACTGATTCCATTTGAGCATTATGTTTAATTCTTATTAAATATTAAACTGAAGTAAAGGTCTCGACTTATTTTGTGCATCATGTTTCAGCGTTGGACAGGATTTGAATCAATTGTCCTCAGTGAATTTTTCACTGTTTAATTCAGATTTTCTGAAATTAAACGATATGTTCAGTAACTAAATTATATGGATTGTCTAAATTATTAAATCTAAGAAGCAGTTTCATTGATCTCAAACAGCCAGGCCGTTATTGCAGGTACAAATTCAGAAGCATGCATTTTTAATACGTTTGTAGGTTATAATAAGGCATCCGGAGTAAAAGTGGAAATGAAAACATTACAATGTGATTCGATTTAAGCAAATAAATTACAGATGTCTGAATATTTCCACTCAGTAATTTGAAGTTTATAGTTTAAAATTCAGTTGGAACCTAATTACTTCACAATGTTCCAGGCAAAGGCAAGTTTTGAATGATTGAAAACTGATTTTATTATGGAGTACAAATCAGTAACAGGAGAACTAACTGCCAATTAATAATAACAAAATATAATATTGGTGCTAATTAATTCAAAACAAAAGACCTTGAATAGTGCATTGGCGTGTAAAATATCATCTATTTTAGAGAATATTTAATTGTGTCGAAAATGAATTCAGAAACAAAACATTTCTTTATCAACTATGCTCAGCTCGATAAAGCATTTTGCCTTGATTATTTTATTAATTACATTTAATTAAGAAATTGGATCGAATCAGGTAATGATTTTCAATGTAAATGTTTCTTGGTTATTTTAATTCTTACTGTGTCACTGCATCTCTGTAGGGACATTGATTTTTGATTGCTCATTTTCAGCGAAATTACATTTTACATTGTTTTTGAGAGGTGATAAATAATTAAAAGTCGAAGAGAGTTTTCAAATGAATATCAGTTTAATTTAAAATGAGTTATTGATTATCTGTTGTTGTAAGTTGACCATTGATCAATGAGAATCCAACAGTTCGAATGAAATTTACAGATTGAACAGAACAATCTGCTGGGAACTCGACTGTTGCACCGTTTGTGTCTGTTCTGTTTTTGTACGCGTGATCACTGTGTTGGGACCAGGAATCTCCCTGACTGGCTGTAAATCTTTTGGTTCCTTCTGCTATATTTCGGGGAGTGAAATTTGATTTATTTCTTGAATACACTTGTGTCTGTGAGAAATGTGACAGTTTGACTTGATATTTGACTCAGTGTCTCAGAAATGAGATCCCGAAAGCATATTGTGACCATCAGAGAGAGCAGAAACTTCAGACTGTAGAGGGAGAATTGGGTAATTTTTAAGCATTGATGCACCCACCTTGGGGATGTTCGATGAGCCAGTACAAAGTGAGATTTATTTCATGGTGCTCCATACCACAGCAGCCCCTGGCCTGTTTAGTATGACAGTTGAACGGTCAGATTCATTTGCATCTTATTTTTAATCTTCTAAAGGTGTTTTAGAGTCATTTGCTCGGCCAGAATTTTTAATCTTCCCTAATTATTCCTTCAAAGTGTTGATGTGAAGCATCCTTGAATCACTGCAGTCCATGTGCTGCAGGCATTCACCATGCTGTAAGGCAGAAAGTTCCAGGATTTTGACCCAGCGACTATGAATGAACTGAGATATTGTTTCAAGTCAGGATGGTGTGTGTTGTGGAGTGGAGCTTGCAGCTAATAGTGTTCGTATGTGACTGCTACCCTTGTCCTTTTAGGATGTAAAGGCAGCGCCTTTGGACAGTGTATTCTATGGAGCCTTGGTGAATTGTTGCAGTGCATGTTGTATATAATACACAGTGCTGACACTGCTTGTTAGTGATGGAGAGAGCGAATAGGGTGAATGAATGGGGCGAGTAATCTTGTGGGTGGCTTTGCCCTGGATTGTGTTAAATTTGGTGAGATTTTATAAATTTCGCTCCTCGAGGAAAGAGGAAATTATTCAATTGTGACTGACTTGTGAAAGATTTAAATGTTTTTCCAACCTTTGCCCCGCAGCCCCTATTGTGCTCACTTGTCACTCCCACTTACTGTGTGCGTGGGTGAGTACGTGTGGAGTGAGTGTGCTTTTCCAGACTGAATCAGCCAGATAGAGACATACACACATCACACACATAAATACACACATACACACGTTCATATACTCTCACACATGCACACATACATACGTCCAATTACTTTTTCTCTCATACGATATCTCTCACATACATTCTCTTTTTCTCACGGTCCAAATACTCTCAAATACAAATATAGACATACTCTCGCTCTCTCAATCAGTCTCTCATACCCTCATACACAAAAGCACTCACGCACACAACCCCATACACATTCTCTCTTACAAGCAGACAGACACACTCACATAAGCACAGTCGCACTCTCTCCCCGCACTCTGTCACAAACGCTGTTGTCTCGCATTTATTCACGCACAGTCTCTCACAACTTTTCTTGCACACGCATCTCTCCCTCTCTCACACACACATATATATTTCTATCTCTCTTGCACACACTATCTCGCACCTGTACATTCTTGCTCTCACATACTAGCTCTCTCACAAACGTAGACCCATGCACACACTCTTACACACACTCTTACACACCTACACAATATCTCACATAACCACAGTCCCGAGCACATATTCTCCGTCTCACACACACAAACACACACACTCACACATGCACGCACTATCCCTCTCACGTTCTCTCTTCCATACTCTCACTCCGTCTCACACTCATTCACATGCTCTCTCTCTCATACGAACACTTGCAGACGCATTCTCTCACACAGACACACATTTCTTTTCACACGCTCACTCCCTTACGCATTGTGTCACACGGCACAATCTTGCTCTCAAATACTCTCTCTCTCACAAACATCATTCTATCACACGCACACAGTCTCTCCGTCTCTTACACACGAACACATCTGTTTACGCAATGTATCTCTCTTAAACACTCCAACTATCACAGACATATGTTCTCTCAACAGTTATTTCACTCACACACACTCACACATCTCCTCTGTCTAATTTTAACACTTTTTCTCGCTCACACATGCTCTGCCCGCCCCTCCACACACACACACGCACACACACACTTTGAAGAACAGAGACACACATAAAGAATTACTCTTCAAACACATTCTTCTCACACTCACACACACACACATTCTCTATCTCACAGATCCTTTCTCCCACACACTCCTCTTGCACACACAGATCACTGTCTCACACACGTACAAAAGTACTCATGTGTCTGACACCCTCTCACACACAACGTCTCTCTCTCACACACGAAAACTCTCTCTCTCTGACACCCACGCACACACACACACTCACTCACACACTCACACACACACTCACACACACACACACACACACACACACACATTGCTTCTATCATCCACACACATTGCACACATCTTTCTCACTCACACGCAATCCACGCACACTTTCACACACTCATGAACATATTATTTTGCTTTCCAACAGACACACTGTCCCCTCTTGCAAACGCAGCCCACACGTGCAAACGCAGTCTATCACTCACAGGTACCCTGACACACATTCACCCTCTCTCTCTCTCACACACACACCCCCAAACACCCTCTCACACACTTTCCATCTCACATACGTCAGAGTGACTGTCCTTGACATCATTGAATAGAATCAGGAGGTCATTCAGCCCATCGAGTCTGCATCAACAGCAATCCCACCAAAGCCCTATCCCCATAAACACATGTATTTACCTGAACTAGTCTCCCTGACACCATGGGGCAATTTAACATGGCCAATCCACCGAATCCGCACATCTTTGAACTGTGGGAGGAAACAGGAGCACCCGAAGGCCACCAAAGCAGACACGGGGTGAACTTGCTAACTCCACACACAATTACCATATCGGAAATTGAACTGTGAGAAAGCAGCACTAATCACTGTGTCACCGCGCCCATACCACTACCCCCTACCCCCCAATAATATTTGAATGAGGGTGGGATCGAGGAGCCCGAGTAAAACTCAAGTGAATAAGTTTCGGCGGGAAATTCTTCTCTGTTTGGAGTCATATTTAGCACAAAGCAAGATGGTATTCGTTGTTGGAGGTCAAACATCCAAGTTGAAATATCATTGCAGGAGTTCGGCAGGGGACTGTTCTGGGACCAACAATCTTCTATTGCTTCATCAATGACACATTCCATCCAACATGAGGTCAGAAGTAGGGATTTCCATGTGTTACACCGGACACAAAGACACAATCAATAAGAAGGGATCTGGCTGAGACTAAGTCCGCCTGGCTCCCCAATACTGGTGTAAACTTGGTGTTTGATTCCTGTGTGACCCTAGTTTTGCTGGAAGCTTCCCTTCCAGCTCCCTCAGTCTGTCTATTTGTTCACTGATCCGTGTTTCTGAAAGAAAGGCCCCGACATTAAAGCAGCTGCCCGGTGATCTACACTGATTCCTGACTTTACACAGCCCTGTTACTGAAAGCTGATCAATGGAGAGAATCGGGAAAAGATCAATGGAGAGGGAGAGGAGGAGGTGGCTCACTGACTCTCTCACCCTCACCCACACTCACTCACTCATCCTCAATCTCTCATCCTCACTCAAACAACTTCACTCACTCACCCTCATTTACCCACCTTCCCTTGCTGACACCATCTCACTCACTCATCCCCAATCACTCATCCCCAATCACTCGTCCCCAATCACTCATCCTCAATCACTCATCCCCAATCACTCATCCCCAATCACTCATCCTCAATCACTCATCCCCAATCACTCATCCCCAATCACTCATCCTCAATCACTCATCCCCACTCACTCAACTTCACTCATCCCCACTCACTCATCTTTACTGACTCACTCTTACTCACTCAGCCTCACTTACGCTTACTCATTCACCCTCACTCACTCACCCTCACTCACTCACCCTTGCTCACTCATCCACCCCCACGCACTCACCCCCACGCACTCACCCTCAGAAATTCACTGATCCTCATTCACCCTGAGTCACTCACACTCAAATTCACTCACTCACAATTTCTCACTCATATTCGCTCACTCACTCTCATCCATCCTCACTCACTCACCCACACTCACTCACAAACCCTCATTCAACTTCACTCGTTCAACCTCAATTATACACCCTGATTCACTCATCCCCACACCCTCACTTACTCACATTCGCTCACTCACCTCCATTCACTCACTCTCACACCCTCACTCACGCACCCACATTCACTCACTCATACGCACTCACCCTTACACACCCTCATTCACACGCCCTCATTCACTCACTGTCACTCAGCCACCCAGACTCATACACCATCACTCACTCAACCTCACTCACTGACTTAGAGTCTCAATCAGACACCAATATTCATACTCATCTTCATTCACTTATCCCACTAGTCCTCTCTCACTCACCCAGTCTCACTCATTCTCACTCACTCACCCCATTCACTCACCCTATTCACTCACTCACCTCAATTATCCACCCTCACTCATCCAGTCTCACTCACGTACTGCACTTACCCACTCTCTCTCATCCAGTCTTATTCACTCTCACTCACTCACCTACTCATCCCCACAGACTCAAGCTCAACGACCCTCTCTCACACATTTACGCCACCTCATCCATTCAAACTCACTCAGACTCACGCACCCACATTCACTCACACACCCTCACATACTGACCACCACTCAACTTCATGCACCCTAACTCACAGATCCTCAATCATTTGTCCTCCCTCAAACACCTTCACTCACTCACCCTCATTCTCCCACCCATCCACATTCATTCTCCCTCACACACTCTCACACACCAACCTCAATAACACACCCTGACTCACTCACTCTCATTCCTCACTTACTCAGTCACATTCACTTCCTCATCCTCATTCACTCACTCTCACTCACCCACCTCCACTAACCTTCACACATCCTCACTCACTCTCCCTCATTCTTTCATTCTTGCTTACTTACACTCATCCAGCCACCTTCACTCACATTCAGCCACCTTCACTCACCTACCCTCTCTCTCACACACCCTCAACTGCTCACGCTCTCTCACCCTCACCCACACTTACTCACCCTCAATCACTCTTCCCTACTCAAAGAACTTCACTCACTCACCCTCACTTACCCACCTTCTGTCGCTCACACAACATCACTCATCCACTCTCACTCATTCAATCACTCACCCTCACGCACTCACATTCTCTCACTCACACTCACTGAATCTGTATGGGGAGGTCTGCAATGAGAGAGAAGAAAGATCTCAAGTGGCAGTTTGGTGTTTAAATGTGGGGGCTGCCCTGGGAGTGCAGAGTGCTGGAGGGAATCGCTGGGGACTCGGGGCCGGGGACAATGGCAAAGAGTCAGGGGAGAACAGGAGGCGTGGGAAAGGGCAGAGAGGAGGGGGTGGGGCAGGGAGAGAGCCAGGGGAAACAGCAGAGAGCTGGGGGAAAGGCAAAGAGGCGGGGGAAAGGGCACACAGCTGGAGAACAGGGTGAAATGCCTGGGGAAAGGGCAGAGAGAGAGGAGAAAGGGCAGGGAGCAGGGGAAAGGGCAGAGAGACCAGTGAAAGGGGAGAGAGCCGAGAGAAAGGACAGAGAGATGGGTGAAAGGGCAGAAAGACCAGGGAAAGAGGAAAGAGCCAGGAGAAAGGGCAGGGAGGCAGGAGAAAGGGCAGGGAGTCGGCGGAAAGGGCAGGAGAGTCAGGGGGAAACGTCAGAGAGCTGGAGGAAAGGTGAAAGAGGGTAGGGAGCAGAGACAGAGGGCAGAGAGCTGGGGGAAAGCGTAGGGGGCTGAGATGGGGGAGAGGACATAGAGCTGGAGGGAAGTGTAGAGAGCCAGGTGGAAATACAGAGAGCTGGAAGAGGGAAAAAGCCATCGTGAAAGGCAAAGAGCCATGGGATCAGGGCAAAGAGCTGGGGACAATGGACAGAGAGCAGGAGACGGACGGCCGGAGTGAGAAGGTTCAAAACAGAGCTAGCACCACAATCAGCTCATGTGTAATCTCAGTGAATGATGGAGGAGACTTCAGGGCCCGAATGGCCAACTCTTACTATTAACGTGTGATCCTTCAATTAGTCAATGTTGCATTTATTTGAATTTATAATCACATTTAGAGTTTCCTGATCATTCAGTAAGTATTCATTCTGTAGGTATTTTTGACGCAAAGTCACTAATCTCCGTTTTGTGGAGGGAGAGGCAGTGAGTTGGAGAGAGGAAGGGGCATCTATCAGTTTGAACACAGGCAATTTCCAAAATTAGTGTGGAGATGCTGGCGTTAGGTTGGTGTGGGCACAGTAAGGATTCTCACAACACCAGGTTAAAGTCAATAGGTTTATTTGGAATCGCGAGCTTTTGGAGCTCCCTCATCAAGTGAATGGATAATATGAATGAAGAGACAACTTCTTCATCACAAAGTGCTGGTGTTAGAGAAATAAATAGTTGTGGCAATAATGGAGAAAATCTTTGCTCTTCTCTGTTAATCCAATGAATGATGTATTATTTTGAGACTATCACTATGTTTTTTTCTTCCCAATCTGATAGAGTGGAAACAGCGATATGAGTTTCTACAGAGATGGCGATTCCCAAATGATAGAAGTAACATAATCTCAAAGGTGGATGTAGGTTTTAATCGGGAAATATTAGGATAAGTTCATAATTCTAATCAATGTTCGAGATAGAAGCATAGAAAATATCAGCTGGAGTAGGCCATTCGGCCCTTTGAGCCTTCTCCGCCATTCACTTTGGTCAGAGCTCGTCAATACTTGATCATACCTACTACTCATGTCCCTTTAACACCAAGAGCTATATCTAATATAGAATCATCTTTGTAACAATATGTTTGATGACTTAATAAACGCAAATAAGAGTCTAACTTGTTCAATCGCCTATTCTTTCCCAGCGACACCATCTTCGCCCACTCTATACAGCCTGGTCTCCTCCTGTCAGCAACACAACTCCGACGGCTCCGTCATCTACGGATGTTTGGCGATGGATTACTTTCCAGATGTCTCCAAATTGACCTGGAAGAAAAATGGGCAGCAGATCACCACTGGGTTTAAGACTTACCCATCAGTGAGAAACACGAAGGGAACCTACACCCTGAGCAGCCAGTTAACCATCACCGACTCAGCGGGAGAATGCCCCAGAATTGACTGTGAGGTTCGACACAGCGGCTCAGTCAAGAGCATTGAAATGCAATGTAAGTGTTGTGTAGCTTGCTTAAAACAGAAACGCTGTGGAAAACCTGTGTAGGGCCTTGGTTATAACTCATTTAAATAGATGTGCATAATCTGGACCCATGGATTGTCCCGGTTAGTGTCTATTGACTGCAAATGAGTTAGTAATGTAGAAAGAAGTGTGTTTGATCAACATCTTCTGCAAGAAATGACTAATGTGTGTTTTCTGAAGGTCCTAAAGATGACATCCCCCCAACTGTTATCCTCACCGTGAGTTCCAGTGAAGAAATCACACGCAGGAAATTTGCAACCATTGTCTGTTCGATAATCGATTTCCAGCCAAAGTCAATGACGGTGAAGTGGCTGAAGAATGGGGAACCCATGGATTCAGGAATTGTCACTTCTCCCGCCTGGAAAGTGAACGGGAACTTCTCGGCCAGCAGTCGGCTGACAGTCTCCGCGCGGGAATGGCTCAGCAAAGCGGTCTATACCTGCCAGGTCACTCATCAAGGATTCACTCAGAGTCAGAACATCAGCGCATCTCTGGGTAAGAGACTCAAACCGAGGATAAAATATACCATTCTGATGTTAGTCGGAATTAGGGATCTATTAAAGTTAGTACAAAGCATCGAACAACTTCTAATTTACTGACATGTTGTTTGCTGCATTAGGACACTGCCCCATTCAGAATTTCATCCCAACAGCAATTTTTTGTTATTCCTTCATGAGATGTGCATTTATTTCCCATCCCTGAGGGCACTGAAGTGTCAATCACTTTGCTCTGGAGTCACATGCATTCCAGGCTAGACAAAGAGAACAAATTTACTTTTCTGAAGAACATTCGTGAACCAGTATGGGCTTTTACAACAATGACCTCATGATGATAATTTGACTTAGAATTATAGATTTTTATTAAATTCACATTTCACCATCTGCAGTGGTAAGATTCGAATCTATTTCCTCAGAGTCTTGCCCTAGGTTACAAACCCATTGATAACACACCATGCCACTTGCTCCCTTTGAATTCGTGCTCCCTCCCATTTTGAGGTAATGTAATGAGCGAGGTGGCCTTGCTGTCAGCTTTTTACTGAGACAGCGGGTAAGATTTGGAGAGACAGTCGGTATCGGACTGTTTCACAGGTCACAGCATAGGGGTAAAACATTAGAAAGTGCATCCACCCTATTTATAAACCAACTGCCAGTACTTTGTTCCTGAGTTCGGCATTGTTATATTTGTTTGGGAATGCTACAATGCTGATCCATGAGAATGATACTGTTGCTAAAATACTTCAATAAAGAGAATAATTTCACAGAGCAAGCTGGTTTTCCACCCTCCATAGAGGTTGAAAGGTGATAGTTAGCGATTGATATGTCGAAGGCGACTTTGTCTCCTTCAGTCTGAAGACTGCTGTCCTGCTTCTGAAAGGGAACTAAGGTTGATTTTCATTTGCCATTCACAGATCCTTCCCAGTGCCATGATTCCACAGTGACGATACAGCCACCACCAATAGAACAGGTCTTACTGGAGGCGACCGTGACCTTAACCTGCATCATTTCCAATGCTCCTTATGGAGTCAACGTGTCCTGGATCCGAGACAGGAATTATCTGAAATCAGAGATTGCAGAAAAGCCTGGAGAGGATCCTGACAGCGTGGTCAGCAAATTAAATATCTCGACACAAGCCTGGCTGAGTGAGGCTGTGTTTTACTGCGTGGTGAGCCATCAGGATCTGCCGACTCCTTTGAGAAAATCTATCCACAAGGAAACAGGTGAGCTGAGAGATTGAAGCAATAAATATTGCGTCAACAGCAGAGTTCTGAGGAATGTGGAGGAACAGAGAGGTCTTGGGGTTCATATCCACAGATCTCTGAAGGTTGTCACTCAAGTGGATAGAGCCGTGAAGAAGGCTTATAGTGTGTGAGTGTTTATTAACAGCGGGTTTGAGTTTAAGAGCCGTGGGGTTATGCTACAACTATACCGGACCACATTTGGAATATTGTGTTCAGTTCTGGTCACCTCACTATAAGAAGGATTGGAAGCATTGGAGAGAGTGCAGAGGAGATTTACCAGGATGCTGCCTGTTTTGAAGGGTAGGTCTTATGAGGAAAGGTTGAGGGAGCTGGGGCTTTTCTCTTTAGAGCGGAGGAGGATGACAGGCGACTTAATACAAGAATATAAGATGATGGGGGGATAGATAGAGTGGACGTGCAGAGATTATTTCCTCGGGTGGCTGTAGCTGTTACTAGGGGGCGTAACTATAAGGTTCATTGTGGGAGATATAGGAGGGATGTCCGAGGTAGATTCTTCACTCAGAGTGGATGGGGTGTGGAATGCACTGCCTGCTGTGATGGTGGAGTCGGACATTTTAGGAATTTTCAGGCGGTTATTGGATAGGCACATGGAGCGCACCAGAATGATAGGAAGTGGGATAGCTTGATCTTGGGTTTGGACATAGCTCGGCACAACATTGAGGGCCGAAGGGCCTGTATTGTGCTGTATGTTCTATGTTTCTATGTAAATGCATCTCTGTGTCTATCTCCAGTGGAAGTGTACCGGTCAATACTCAGTATTCAGTGCATTAATAGTCTCCCCTGAATGGAGACTCTACAAACTAAAAGACTCTGGGCCAGTTGATATTTTTACGGGGAAGTTTGATGTGTTGATGAATGAAAAGTGAACTGAAGGCGATGTTATTGGGTTTAGATCGAAACAGAAGGGAGGAGCCTGATATGGAGCAAAAAAAACCAAAAAAACAAAAAGAAAAGTAGATCAGTTGGGCCAAATCGTCTGATTCTGTGCTATAAATGTTCTGAGACTTTCCAGTCCAACCCCCTGAGTTATTTGAGAAAACAATTGTGTTCACCTCCCCTCCAAGCTGGAAGTCAAAAATGGAAACATTTAAATTCAAAAGAGAAGCACATTTTCCTGATATGTAACCAGTGGTTTCATTGTCTCCAGAATTCTCCAGTTTATTGACATTTATTGTACATTTTCTGCAGATCCAAATCCGCGGGAACCGGTCGTCTCTGTCCTCCTGCCCTCGGCAGAACAAGTCTCCGCTCAGAGTTTCATCTCCCTCAGCTGCTTAGTGAGAGGTTTCTCCCCCCGAGAGATCTTCGTCAAGTGGACCGTCAACGACAAGCCGGTGAATCCCGGGAACTACAGGAATACCGAGGTGGTGGCGGAGAACGGCGATAGCTCCTTCTTCATGTACAGCCTGTTATCCATTGCAGCAGAGGAATGGTCCAGCGGCGCTTCTTACTCCTGTGTGGTGGGACATGAAGCCATCCCCTTGAAGATCATCAACAGAACAGTTGACAAATCCAGCGGTAAACCCAGTTTTGTGAACATTTCTCTTGCACTGATGGACACCGTTAATTCATGTCAATGAGAATCACTCGGTTACATTAAAAACTACAATAAAAAGAATAAAATCTATTTCCTCCAACGATAAATGAAATTCACAATTCCTTAATAGATTGTTTTTTCAGTTTTACTTCCATTAGATATCTTTAGTTTGAGTCAGATATTTTCAGGTCTCGGACCCAAGTCTTGTTGAACCAGTGTGCCCAGCTCAGGTGCACCAGATACAGTAGAGTATATTCATTACAGGATTCTGCAAAATATCTTCACCGACTTTCCTCCCCCTGAGGAGAAATATGACTATTTCAACATTTCTGACAAACAAACACAACATTTAGATCTTGGTGTTCCTGCTTCTCTCATTGTCCATGCCTTTATCCATTGATGTCAGCTTTAAGCTGCTGCACCAAACCCACTGAGAACTGAAGTGAGGGTCATACAGAAACATGGAGCAACAATCCCCCTGTCAGAGAGAGGGAGAGTGAAATTGTTAACATACCGGATTCCTACTCGCCCAACAAAGAGAGGGGAGGAGCAATAGCCAACCCATATACCACCACTTCCTCAATGAAAAGAGGAGGAATGTCATTATTTACCCACTGTACCTCCACCTCCTCAGTGGTTAGACCCATTAGGGACATTGCTTCACCAGGTAGAGAGAACTCACTCTCCTCCCTCTCCCCAAGTAGCGTGTTTGGGTGGGAACAGTTCTCTACAATAAGGGCTCAGTTGTCACCAATACAAATTAGCTTCCGGTTTGCTTGCTGCAGATTTGGACATATCATTATCTTAGTCATTGTAATATATATACTTCTGCAGCATAATTTTAAAATTCATAATTTCAACATTCTTGTTCCTGTTAAACATGTGCTGGCATTGATTTCCCGTAACACAAATTTAAACAAGTGATTGAATCCTCCCCGGTTTTTACCTTTCTGTCCCTGAGGTTTGTGAGGTGCATCAATGAATGATTTCACTCGTTCTCCTGATACCACTGTGCCACTCACATAAAATAAATTTATACAGCAAACTCTGAAAATATGTTCCCTTATCCGTATTGACTGGATCATGTTCAATTAATTATTGCCAGTGAAACTTGGAACAACAGTTAAAAATACTGCACAAAACTGCCACAATTATAAATACACATATCGGCGTTCACACACACACATCGACACAAATGCACAAATACATTCACAAATATGCATGCTCATATATATGCACACAAACACAGAAAGATACATGTAAATACGCACACACAAACTCATGCACATATCCCACACACATACATATACAGAAATATGGACGTGCATTCAAATACAGACAGAGAATCACACAAATACAAAATACACACAAAAAAACACAGATAGATGCATACATACAAATACATATTCATGGATCGTAAGTACACACAATATATGCAGAAACAAACACAAACAAGCACGCTCACACAAATACACTCATGGACAACACATTTACAAACAAAAATACACAAATACACACAGGCAAATACACCAATACACAGGCGGGCACACACATTATCTCTCTCTCTCTCTATCTCATACACATACACAAACATACACACCCACACATGTGCACACACGCACATGCACACATAGACACGCAGGCACCAAAGCAAAAACATGCACACAAATTATCAAATATGTACAAACACACACATATACGCATACAAACACACAAGTATGCACACACCTTTGCATACGTAACTAGGTACACAGACCTAAACACAAACACATACATGCATACACACAATAAAGACAGATACACACGCATGCAGATCCACACACATAGACAAACATTTTATCACACGTTCACGCTGATGGGAATATAGATATAGAGACACACAATGTTATACGCATTAACACTGATACAGGGAAATACACATAAACACATTAACAGACTGCATAGAGATGAACAGACAGCCAAACATTTTCACGCAAACAAATGGACGCAACATTCACATGTTCATACAGAACAGAATACCATAGTACACATTATTACACATGAAAACACAAGCATACATTATCACATCGTTATAAATAACTATCAATAAGTATATCCATACACTAACATGTTAACAGGTAAGCACACAAACACACGGAGGAACAGACACACACAGAAAGTGACAGAAATTAGCACATTGAAATAGGCAGGAACACGTGCACACGTTAAGAGTAGCATTAATAAATATACGTAGACTTCACACTATAATAGTCATATATCCACAAAGTTAGAAGAATAAAATATATATACAAACGCAGCAGACAACCGCACAAATCAACAAACACAGACAAATGAACACGTTCATTAACCCTGATACACTCATATCAACTCAGGACCAAAGATTAATGCAGACCACGGGATGCTCATGCACACACACAAATGCAAATTCGTAAATATAAACGACAGGTAAATGATGAAAGTAAAACTTCAACATGAATTTTAATGGACATATCCACCGACAAATATCCCAATGTAAATTGCACCGACAAATACTTTGAGAAACTGAATTAAGCCAATGATCTACTAACCATTTCCACCATAAATAAGAAAAGATCAGAAACTATATCCCAGCTGTTAAACAACAGCATTCACCGTTTACAGATCAGTCACCTTATGTGAAAACAATCATTGATCAGTGAATGTTCCTCGATATCAGTCATAACATTCTTCAATAAGGGATAGTGGAAAATAGTTCGGAAATGAACTGATAATCAAAAAAACATCTTCAGTGCTTTCTGACATGGACTGTCCAAGGAATGCCAATAGAGATCAAGTGTGAAAATAATTACGGAGATCGGCTACTTAACAGTAGATATACATTGAAAATTATAAGAGAGAATGATTTAACAGCATATGAAAGAGAACGGGAAAAGCAAAATAATAATAAGATTCCCTGGATCAATAAAGTAATCTAATTTCATTTCATGGTCTCTGCCCCTTAGACCCCACCGATCGTATCTGGATTGAAGACAATGACGATGATAACAGCAACATCTGGACAACTGCTTCCACATTCATCGTCCTGTTCTTCCTGAGCATTTTCTACAGCACTGCCGTTACTCTGGTGAAGGTGAGATGATTCAATTCACTCACATTTCAAACTGGCAGAATGGATTTGAAAAATCTCTGTTTCACTGATTAAAAACTCCAACATTACCGTCCCGCATCATAAACATCTGTTTCATTATTGTATCTTTCTTTTACAGATCAAGTGATGGGTTGAATTTTGGACGCTGCAGATTTCCTTCAGTTGATTTGTATGACTCATATATAATATTTCCTCTTGGTGGCTCTATCAGTAAATTTCTCTGTTTATCATTCTGAATCTGTAACTGAAGCAACATTAGATGTTATTTCAGTTTTCAGTGTGAAATGTAGGGGGCATTTTTTGTTATAATGTAATTATGGTGAATAGTTTCTGCATAGTTCAAATATCATGTATAAATAAGAAACGTTTCTCATTCCTTATTCTTAATTACTCTTTCTTTAAGGTCCTGTTTTCAGTTTCTGGTGTATGTAACAGATGTACAATTATTGACGGATTCCATGTGTATGTGTTCTGTTCTCAATGTGAAGCTCAATCATTATATTCACTTTTCTAACTTTAAAAAATAATGTTGCTATAAAATATTCTCTGAATTTTTAAAATAAATATTGAATGAAAATGTAACCATCTCTGGTTTGGCTTTATTCCGTTTTCCAATACTCTTCAACTCCCGCTCCATTTTTCCTATTATACGGTTTCCTCCCTTTCCCAGACAGACATGTTCCCCCATGTGGGGGATGTGATTGAACTCAAGGCCATTCAGTGAAAGAGTCACTCCGCCACCCAGTGACCCATCCATGTAAATACACCTTCATCTCTGCCTTTTTATGAGACAATCCAGAGATAGAATGAGTGAACAATGGGGAGAACTTCAGTGATTTCACTCATAAACTGATCTGTCACTGACCGAGTTTCAGAAAATTCTAAATAGCAAAAGATCTGCGTCATCAGAGGGTGATGCAGAACAGTGTTTGGCAGGAAATAGTTGTCTTTACACTGCCCCCTAAAAATACTATCAGAGTCGCTACAGCTTCGGTTAACAGAGTGAATTTCTCTATACATCGTCCAATGAAATATTTTCAAAGCAGGCATACCACAAGCTAGATAGAAAACACATACAGAACAGAGGTGCAAACCGTGAGGTGAAACCAAGGGACTGAGATGCATTTCACAGAAGTACATAAAAGATAACAAATTTCCAAATTATGACAAATATTGTGGGATAATTTGAGTGACCGATACTGTCTTTAACTCACGAGGCAGATATATCTGTATAAAGACATAACATTTATTTAAAATAAAAACACAACAAGCAGCTGCTGGGAGTTGACCAAAACGGTTAAATGGCTCTGGGATACAGTGGCAGAACCTTTCCAATGAAAGTAACATGTACAATCAATAATAAATCAATTATAGATTTTCTTACTAATCATTCCCACCTCATATTAGCTTAAAAATCAATTACGTTCAGTAAACACACATCAATAATAATGACAATTTGCTCAGCCAATTGCATTTTACAACCCAGCGTAATGGTATCTCCTTCATCCATTTAAATCGGAGGCTGACTCATCTGTAATCAGTAAGAATCAGGAAGATGAGATAGAGTCATACAGTCACAAAGGTTTACAGCATGGAAGCAGGCCGCTCGGCCCAATACGTCTATGCCGCCCTTTCTTAAGTAGTAAGCTAGTCCCAATTGACCATGTTTGGCCCATATCCCTCAATAGCCATCTTACTCATGGAACTGTCTAAGCGCTTTTTAAAAGACAAAAATTGTATCTGCCTCTATTACTACCTCTGGCAGCTTGTTCCAGACGCTCACTACCGTTTGTGTGAAAACATTTTCGAACCCCCCCACCCCACCACCCCAGCCTCAAAAGGATACAACTCATCACGTATGTTAGTTTGTTCTTTATTGTCAATGTCAGGCCGGGGATGTTCCACTTGGAACAAAGGAGGTTGAGGGGAGATTTGATAGAGGTGGACAAGATTCTGACAGATTTAGATGAGGTGGACAAAGAAAAGTTGTTCCCATTTGCTGATGGGACAAGGACGAGGGGGACACAGATTTAAGGTTTTGAGTCAGAGATGCAGGGGGAGGAATATGAGGAAGAATAGTTTGCTGCAGCGAATGGTATTGACTTGGAACCCGCTCCCTACGAGGGTGGAGGAAGTGGAAACAATCAATTACAAAGGAAATTGGATGGGCATCTGGGAGGTTTCAACAGAAATACTGACTAAATATCTCTGCCCTTCCTAACACCCTGTCACTCTGTGATTCTTGCTAAATCTGAAACCAGACAATCGCAACAAAGCTCAAAGAGCATCAGCCCACTGGAGGCAAAGTCATGAGACCAGCCAGTCCAGCAGAAAGAAACCCTCCCCACTGACCAGCTGTGAGAATGAATAAAATGCAGTCCTGGATGTAACTGAGAGCTGAAACAGTAACAGCAGAATCCAACCCTGAATATCACTCGTGAACTTGCTGGTGTCTCTGCAGGCTGGATGAATCAGTGAATCCCTTCCCACATTGAGAGCAGGTGAACGGTTTCTCCCCAGTGTGAACTCGCTGATGTATCTGCAGGTGGGAAAACTGAGTGAATCCCTTCCCACACTGACAGCAGGTGAACGGTCTCTCCTCAGTGTGAATTCGCTGGTGTCTCTGCAAGGTGGATAACACAGTGAATCCCTTTCCACACTCAGAGCAGGTGAATGGTCTCTCCCCAGTGTGAACTCGCTGGTGTGTCCGCAGGCTGAATGAGTCAGTGAATCCCTTCCCACACTGAGAGCAGATAAACGGCCTCTCCCCAGTGTGAATTTGCTGATGTCTCCACAGATTGGATAACACAGTGAATCCCTTCCCACACTGAGAGCAGGTGAACGGCCTCTCCCCAGTGTGAATTCGTTGGTGTTTTTGCAAAGTGGCTAACACAGTGAATCCCTTTCCACACTGAGAGCAGGTGAACGGTCTCTCCCCAGTGTGAACTCGCTGGTGGGTCTGCAGAATGGATAACTGGTTGAATCCCTTCCTACAGTGAGAGCAGGTGAACGGCCTCTCCCCAGTTTGACTGCGCCAATGAATTTCCAGATTAGATGGGGCTCCATATCCCTTCCCACAGTCCGCACATTTCCATGGTTTCTCCATGGTGCAGGTGTCCTTGCCTTTGCCTTGGGTGGCAATCAGTTGAAGCCTCGTCCACACACACAACACGTGTACAGTCTCTCCCCGCTGTGAATGGTGTGATATTGATTCAGGCTGTGTAACTGGTTAAAGCTCTTCAGTCAGTGCACGGGAACACTCTCACTTGAATTTGGCAGTGTGTTGATGCTTTTCCAGTCACGTGGATGTTTGAAATTTTTTCAAATCTTCCAGATTCTATGGCCGATGATATTCAGGTCCCGAGGAATATGACTCTGCCAGATCAAGACCTGACATTTGAGATTACAGCCAGTGATTCCTCTTTCAATATCCTGTAAAACAAATTGATACAAGTCATCAGTGTCATTGCAGGATAGAAATTCAGAAGACAATTCTAGTTTCTATGCAATTGTTTTTTCCTCTCATTCCTCAAAAGCTGTAAATCTCCATCCAACACACTCTCTCCATTCTCACTCTGTTGTATCTAATATTCACCCTCCCAATTCTCCTGAAATGCTGATTGACAGATCCATGCTCACTGCTTCCTGTCCTGGAGACACACAGCTGAAAATCTCCATGCAGGCTGCCAGACAGACAATATGCCCATACGACTGGACTAAAAATGTGTGGAATATACAGACTGGATTCACTTCCTTTTCCCTTCAGTTGTTGCAAGTCCCCAACTTCCCCCAGAATGACAAAACAAATGGAAAGGGGGAAACATTGATTTCATCCCAAATGTTGTACAGAGGAGGAAGTTTTAGTCTGAAATTTATTGGCCGACTTCCGCATTATGACTCTCTCTCTCTCAAAGACATTGACATCCTTTGCTCCCTCAGCTTGACACATTTATTTGTCTGGCTAAAGGGATGGTCTCTTTCCTCATGTTCACAATTAAAGGGCTGGTTTCCCTCGGAGATGGCTGACATTTAAGAGAATAATAAATTATTAGAGAACAGAGATATGCCGAGTGTTGTTATATTGTGGGTCTGATATATTATTTATGGTTCTGTAACAAATTACATTTATTATGTCTCGTCTTGTAATGAGGCTCCATAACTCTCGTCTTGTAACTCTGTTATATATTTCCACTCATAGAGTCATTACAGCACAGAAGGAATGCATTCAGTAACTCAAGTCCATGCTGACTTCTGTTGAACAATCCAGTCAGTCCCATTCTCCTTCTATACTCCCTTTCCCCTGCAAGTTTATTTCCTTCATGTGCCCATCTCATTTCTGAAATATATTAAAGGAGTCAGTATACTAATATAGGACAGAGACCTGTCTGATATTGTTATCTGTAGAGATTAGATAAATTATTTATGGCTCAGTGTGAATGAATTGGGAAAAATATCTGCCATCCTTATCTGGTCTGGTCTAATTCTTTATCAAGAACAGTGTAGTTGACTCTCAAAATGCCCTGTGAGATGGCCTAGCAAACCACTCAGTTGGAGGACAATTAGGGATGGACAATAAATGCTGGCCCAGCCAGCGACTCCCACATCCCATGGACAAATAAAAAATTCCTGGAGACTCCAGTCCAATCCGGGAGAGTTGGTAACTGGTCCAGCTCATAGCGCATGCGCCCTGTTGTATACTGTTCCTATAAAGATGGCGGCCGGTAACCCGGGCCTGGAGCCGCTCAGCTCCAACTCTATTCGGTATTGACTGAAACGGTACCGGGAACATATTATTTGGATTGAGGCATCCACAAGATGTTTATGAAGCCTGCCAGCCCACTCCGCTGCTTCTATCCCTCCCCGGTCACCCAGCGGCTCCATTACTGAACCTCACTCCATTGTTTCTCTCCGGCTCCTCGCAGCTCCAGTCACAGCCCGGAATGCGCATGCTCCGGTCAGAGTTCAGACACTGCGCATGTCCCAGTCAGAGCCAGGTACCGCGCTTGCGCAGCAATTGCAGTAATGTGGATAGGACACATTCTCACCCGCAGAGAATGTTGGGTAATCACTCTGCCGTTTAAATCCATAATGTTCAATGGAAAATATGATTTGCGATCTGATTACGATTGGTACCATTGGGCCAAGGTTCAAATGTTTTACATCAGTTTATTTGGAAACTAAGCAGTATATGCCTTCCAGCACACTTCTGCCCTGGGTGTGATTGACAACATAACAATCAGCTGCATTTAGATGTGAACTCGTTGGAGTGAACAAGTGATTTGTCCCATCATAGAAAGAACAATTAAACTATCCCTAATCCTCCCAAAGGGGTAATAGATCAAGCCCAAGACAGGAGGTGAGAGCCCTGTCTTATCAGCTTGGATCGGGAATGTCCCAACTTGTTGGGACTCTGAATTGGGTTTAATTTGACTTGATTGGATTGGAATAAAGTTTAAAAAAAAAAATCAAGGCGATTAAGCAGTGGTCAGCGCGTAACGTCCTTAGGGCCATGAGAGAAAAGGAGACGGCGGATCCTGTCGGAAGGTTCCCTGAGCAGACTGTCGGTGTCATCTGGCAGAACGCCTCATCACCAGAACTGACAAACAAGCACCAAGATCTAGCTTGGCTGGTGGTGAGAAGGGCACTCCCCGTCAGATCCTTTACGCACACTCGAGGTCTCAGCAACACCGCACGCTGCCCTCGATGCGGCTGCGGTGCTGACGAGACAGTCGCACACCTCCTTCTGGAATGTGCCTTTGCAAAGAAGGTCTGGAGTGAGATGCAGTGGTATTTGTCGAGGTTCGTCCCGAGCAGCTCGGTGACGCAGGACTCTGTGCTCTATGGGCTGTTTCCGGGGACGCACACCGAGACAAATGTCAACTGCTGCTGGAAGGTCATCAACTCGGTGAAGGACGCACTTTGGTCCGCCCGAAACTTGCTGATCTTCCAGCAGAAAGAACTGTCCTCGACCGAGTGTTGCAGACTGGCACATTCCAAGGTCCAGGACTACGTGCTGAGGGACGGGCTGAAGCTTGGGGCAGCCGCCGCAAAGGTACAATGGGGAAAGGCCACACTGTAAGGCCTTTAACAGAGGCAGACCGAGGGCCCGGGAACTGCAGAATACCCTCGACCTGCGGAACTGTGTGCCAACCTGACCACTAACGGCACACAGTAATCTATTGAGACATGTATATATTTTTTAAGAACTGAAATGCAAACCTTGTAAATAGTAATTGTAATATTGAGACATAGATATAGTTTTGTAAGTATTGAAAGTAGACACTGTAATTTGGATAGATCTGTAAAAATGTTTTGATTTGCTATTTGATTTGCTATTGTATATTTGAAATGGATTAGTTGAGTTTTTTTTTATGAATAAAGTATATATATTTTTGAAAAAAAAAAATCAAGTGTAGTCTGTTAGTGTCGATCAAGTGTAGGGTCGACATGCTGCACTTGGTTGAAGTCATTAGGTTGCAATTCAGCTTCATTTGAAGCAATTTTTTAAAGCAGCATCTCGGCCTTTTGGCTAAGATGCAAATTGGATCAAGCCCTGGAGGAGGAGCTACACCTACTCCAGTCAGCTTGGATCATGTAGATCAAGCCCAAGACAGGAGACCTGTCTTGTCAGCTTGGATCGGGAATGTCCCAACTTGTTGGGACTCTGAATTGGGTTTAATTTGACTTGATTAGATTGGAATAAAGGGGTAAAAAAAAACAAAGTGTAGTTTCTGTTCTCGCTTCTCGGCCTTTTGGCTAAGATCAAGTGTAGTCTGTTAGTGTCGATCAAGTGTAGGGTCGACATGCTGCACTTGATTGAAGTCATTAGGTTGCAATTCAGCTTCATTTGAAGCAATTTTTTAAAGCAGCATCTCAGCCTTTTGGCTAAGATGCAAATTAGATCAAGCCCTGGAGGAGGAGCTACTCCTACTCCAGTCAGCTTGGATCATGTAGATCAAGCCCAAGACAGGAGACCTGTCTTGTCAGCTTGGATTGGGAATGTCCCAACTTGTTGGGACTCTGAATTGGGTTTAATCTGACTTGATTAGATTGGAATAAAGGGGTAAAAAAAAAGTTAAAATGCTTTGAGCTTTTAAAGTTAGAGTGATAACCACTGAGAAAATCCCTTTGAAAACATTAAGTGTTTGAGTGGTCTTCCTCTGGTGTAATTTTGCTGTTCTATCAGTAATTGGGATGAATGAGTGAATCAATTTTCACATTCAGCTGGGAAATACTTTTTTGATGATGGGATTTAATCCAAAGGTTTACAGCTCAGACGGGAATCTCAAAAATTGGATTTAAAATGCTGGCCTTTCCAGCAATGCCTACAATCCATGATTTGTTGTTATTATTTTTAAGTAGTTCCTTTTGAAGGGCTCTCCATCTTCCTATCTCCTTCCTCAAAGCATCAAATTTAAAGGAAAAGCATATAGCTACACAAATGTGAGTGGCAGGTCAGATGGCGTACACATTTCCTTTACATGAACTCTTGAAACACCTGACTTGTAAACAGTGTGTCGTTATCTAAAACAAGCGGATCTGCTAACCCAGGGCTTGTGAAAATTTGACAGAGCTTCTCTATTGTCACAGGAGCTGGAATATTACTCATGATCTATGCTTCTAACCATTTTGAATGCACATTTACAATGACCAGACATGTGATTCATGAAAGGCTCCCCCACCCAAGGCCACAGTTAGTCTGGACCATCACCCCCACACGACTAATATCTGTGTGTGTAAAATGACTGACAAAGACATGTATTATTATTATTTTCCTTGGTTATAGCTTTTGTCAGAGATTCCTTGCAGCATCAAGGAATGGCCTATCAGGCCATTCCCAAGGATGAAGTGGTAATGTACCCAGTGTGTTGTGCCTGATTCAATCGACAAACAGTTTATTGAGTTACACCAGCGAGGAGAAGCCACAGGAGCTGACCATGTGCAACTCCACCCAACAAAGAATTTCATCAATTCTTATCCAGTTACTCAGCCCATCCCGGCTGGACATAATCCAATCAGAATGGTGATAGGTCACATACATTATAGGTTCAATAAAATTAGTATCTGGGCATTATGGGGCTTTGTGATCATCTCATGGGCAGGTGTCCCCATCATGATGCTTTCCAGAGCCCCCTTGGGGAGGTTCTTTCTTGGGCTTTCTTTGTACATAGACTCCCTTCATTAGAAATGGGGTGGATTAAAAGTTCTCAAATGGATGTCAGCAATCTTCCTTTGTTTTAACCTAATGACCACATGGTCTGGGAACATTTCTATTCAATACTCTTTTTAAACTCTCTTCTTCAGTATCCAATTCCAGAATTTTCCTTTTCTTTGTGTTACTTCCGTCAGGAAAAAATCTTTGGAGCTGACAGGGAGTTTAATCCAAGATCAATCCAACATAGGATTGGTCAGAATCATTTCATATGTGTCAAATTTTAAATAATCATTACAAATTAAAACTCTCATTCTCACATGAGTGAATTGTATCCGAATTAAAATCCCCACATGTTTAGTAAAATATCCTGGAATCCTGTCTCTGGCCAGTAAATATGGCAATAAGTCTGACAACACCAGGTTTCAGTCCAACCAATTTATTTGATAGTAAATTCATAAGCTTTTGGGGTTTGCCCTTCGTCAGGTGAATGGAGAGTTCTGGCCTCAGACAGAGCATATAACGGCTTCTTACTAGTGGTGTTCCGCAAGGCTCTATGCTGGGACCTCTGCTGTTTGTGATATATATAAATGATTTGGAAGAAGATCTAGCTGGTCTGATGAGTAAGTTTGCAGATGACACAAACATTGCTGGAGTTGCAGATAGTGATGAACATTGTCAGAGAATACAGCAGGATATAGATAGGCTGGAAAATTGGGCGGAGAAATGGCTGATGAAATTTAATCCAGATAAATGCGAAGTGATGCATTTTGGTAGATCTAATGCAAGGGGGAGCTATACAATAAATGGCAGAACCATCAGGGGTATAGACACACAGAGAAATCTGGGTGAGCAACTCCACAGATCCTTAAAGGTGGTGAAGAAGGCATATGATATGCTTGCCTTTATTGGATAGGGCATACAGTCTAAAAGTTGGCATATGATGGTGCAGTTATATAGAACAGTGGTTAGTCAACATGTGGAATACTGTGTCCAGTTCTGGTCACCACATTACCAGAAGGGCGTGCAGCCTTTGGAGAGAGTGCAGAAAAGGTTTCCAGGATGTTGCCTGGTATGGAGGGTATTAGCTATGACGAGAGATTGAATAAACTAAGGTTGTTCTCCCTGGAAAGACGGAGTTGAGGGATGATCTAATAGAAGTTTACAAAGCTACGAAGGGCATAGATAGGGTGAACAGTTGGAGGCTTTTCCCAGGTCAGAAATGACAAACACAAGGGATCACAAGTTCAAGGTAAGTGGGGCAAGTTTCAATACAGATATGTGGGGGACTTATTTTACGTAGAGGGTGGTGGGGGCCTGGAATGCACTACCAAGCAAGGTGGTTGAGGCAGGTACGCTGGGATCATTTAAGACTTAACTAGGTAACCACATGAACAGACTGGGAATAGAAGGATACAAGCAGATGGTCTAGTTAGGGACACGTGATCGGTGCAGGCTTGGAGGGCCGAAGAGCCTGTTTCTGTGCTTTATTGTTCTTTGTTCTTTAAAATAGACATGAGTTTCCGGGCAGTCACAGGAATGAGATCAAGATAGTCCAGTCCCATAATGCCTCACATTCAATCTGCAGTCCTTCAATTATAACAGAATATGTGGCTGTATGTAGCTGCCTTGGCCATGGTAAACCCCAACCTCAAGGGTGCCTTCTTTTAATCAGAGTCCCTATAGTGCAGAAAGAGGCCATTTGGCCCATTGAGTCTGCACCAACTACAATCCCACCCAGTTCTTAACCCCATATCCCTACATATTTACCCACTAATCCCTCTAACCTATGCATCTCAGGACATCTAAGTGCAATTTTTAGCATGGCCAATCAACCTAACCCACACATCTTTGGACTGTGGGAGGAAACAGGAGTACCCGAAGGAAACCCATGCAGATGCAAGGAGAATGTGCAAACTCCACACAAACAGTGACCCAAGACGGGAATCGAACCCAGGTCCCTGGAGCTGTGAAGTAGCAGTGCTAACCACTGTGCAACCATGCCACCCGTAAACTTGAACTGCTGCAATGCCTAAGGCGTGTGTACACCCACAGTGCTGTTCGGAAGGGACTTTCAAGAAGGTGCGTCTTGACAAGGACACGAATAGGATGGGAATAGAGGGGTATGGTCCCTGGAACGGTAAGGGTTTTTAGTTAAGTGGGGTAGCATGGTCAATCTTGGAGGGCCGAAGGGCCTGTGTAAAAAACCTGCCTTGTACATCTCCTTTAAACCTTGTTCCTCGCATCTTAAACCTATATCCCGAGTAACTGACTTTTCCACCCTGGGAAAAAGCTTCTGATTATCCACTCTGTCCATGTCCCTCATAATCTTGTAGACTTCAATCAGGTCATCTCCAGCCCGCAACCTCCATTATTCTAGTGAGAACAAACCAAGTTTCTCCAACCTCTCCTCATAGCTAATGCCCTCCACATCAGGCAACATCCTGATAAATATTTTCCCTACCCTCTCCAAAGCCTCCACATCCTTCTGGTAGTGTGGTAACCAGAATTGAACACCAGATTCCAAGTGCGGTCTAACTAAGGTTGTATAAAGCTGCAACAGGACTTGCCAATTTTTAAACTCAGTACCCCGGCTGATGAAGGCAAGTACGCCGTATGCCTTCTTGATTATTATTGCCATTTTCAATGACCTGTGACCTCGATCCCTCTGCTTATGAATACTCTTAACGGTTCTGCCATTTACTGTATATTTCCCATCTGTATTAGATCTTCCAAAATGCATTACTTCACATTTGTCTGGATTAAACTTCATCCGCCATCTCTTCGCCCAAGTCTCCAACTGACCTATATCCTGCTGTATCCTCTGCCAGTCCCCATCGCTATCCGCAATTCCACCAACCTGCGTGTCACCCACAAACTTACCAATTAAACCACTCACATTTTCCTCCAAATCGTTTATATTTACTACAAACAGCAAATGACCCATCACTGATCCTTGAGAAATGTCACTTGTCACAGCCCTCCATTCAGAAATGTACCTTTGTACTGCCAACCTATGTTTTTTTCTGACTAAATATCTCTAAACTTCCTAACACCCTGTCACTCTGTGATCCTTATGACATTTGAAACCATGTATTCGCAAAAAGACTCAGAGAGCATCAGCCCAGTGGAGGCTGAGACCAGCCAGTTCCATTGGCCAACTGTGAGAATGAACAAAATTCAATCCTGGATGTAATTGAGAGCAGAAACAATAACAGCAGAATCCAACCCGTCATCACTCGTGAACTTGGTGTCTCAGCAGCCGGGATGAAACTCTGAAACCCTTCCCACACACACTGCAGGTGAATGGCCTCTCCCCAGTGTGAACTCGCTGGTGTGTCCGCAGGTCAGCTAACTGAGCGAATCCCTTTCCACACTGAGAGCAGGTGAATGGTTTCTCCCCAGTGTGAACGCGCTGGTGTCTCTGCAGGTGGGTTGACAGAGTGAATCCCTTCCCACACTGAGAGCAGGTGAACGGCCTCTCCCCTGCATGACGTCGCTGGTGTCTCTGCAGGTCGACTGACTGACTGAACTCTTGCCCACACTGAGAACAGGTGAACGGCCTCTCCCCAGTGTGAAGTCGTTCATGTGTCCGCAGGTTGGATGACTGAGTGAATCCCTTCCCACACTGAGAACAGATGAACGGCCTCTCCCCAGTGTGAACTCGTTGGTGCCTCTGCAGGTGAGATGTCCGAGTGAATCCTTTTCCACACTGAGAGCAGGTGAATGGCCTCTCTCCAGTGTGAACTTGCTGGTGTCTCTGCAGGTGGGATGATCGAGTGAATCCCTTCCCACACTGAGAGCAGGTGAATGGTCTCTCTCCAGTGTGAACTCGCTGGTGTGTCTGCAGGTCAGATAACTGACTGAATCCCTTCCCACATTGAGAGCAGGGGAATGGCCTCTCCCCAGTGTGAACTCGCTGGTGCATCCGTAAGCTGGATAACTGATTAAATCCCTTCCCACACTGAGAGCAGGTGAATGGCCTCTCCCCAGTGTGGCTGCGCCGATGAGCTTCCAGCTTAGATGGGGCTCCATATCCCTTCCCACAGTCCACACATTTCCATGGTTTCTCCATGGTGCAGGTGTCCTTACTTCTTGAGTGGACAATGAGTTGAAACAGTCTCTTCCCGCTGTGAATGGTGTGATATTTATGTGTAACTGGTTGAAGCTCTTTAGTCAGTGCATTGGAACACACTCACTCAAGTGTGGCATGTTTTGACTCTTTTTCACTCACACTGGCATTTCAAATCTTTTCAAATTGACAGACTGGACAATCATTTCTCCGTCTGGATTCAAAGTCCAATGATATTGAGGTCCCAAGGAATATGACTCTGTCACATCTAGACGTGATGTTTGAGATTTCGGCCTGTGACTCCTCTTTCAGTATCCTGTAAAATGAGTTTCCAAAAGTTATCAGTGTCAGTACAGGATAGAAATTCAGAACTAATAATTTCTATGGAACATTCTTTCCTCTCTCATTCCCCAAAAGCTGTAAATCTCTATCCCTCACATTCTCTCCTCACTCTCAGCAGGTCTGGCAGCCATCTGTATGGACCAAAGAACTGGCGTTTCAGAGCTTTGACAAAGGGTCATCCAGACAAGAAATATCAGCTCTTTTCTCTCCTTGCAGCTGCTGCCAGACCTGTTGAGATTTTGCAGCATTTTGTTTCTTGGTTTCAGATTTCAGCATCCGCAGTAATTTGCTTCTATAAGGCTGCAGATACCTCCTCCCAAGTAACATGCGCACGTCCAAGACATTTGTTTCCCTTATTTCTTTAGCACCCATGGTGCTTTCCGCAATAAACACAGAAGAGAAGTATTCATTAAAAATCTCACCCATCTCCTGTGGCTCCACACACAGATGGCAATACTGATTTTTAAGGGGATCCATTCTCTCTCTAGCCACCCTTTTACTCTTAGTATAGCTATAGAATCTCTTAGAATTTTCTTTAATCTTACCTGCCAGACCCATATCATACCCTCTTTTTGTCCTCCTGATTTCCCTCTTCAGGATTTTCTTACACTTTTTATAGTCAGAGTGATTCAATTGTCCCCAATTGCCTAAACCCAATGTATGCTTCCTTCTTTTAACTGACCAGAGCCTCAATGTCCCTTGAGTGCCAGAGATCCCTATATTTCCCATTCTTTCCTTTCATCTTAACAGGAATATACTGCCCCTGGACTCTTGATATCACACTTTTAAAACCTCCCATTTGCCAGTCATTCCTTTCCCTTCAAACAAACTCACCTGATCGACATCTGCTAGATCCTGCCTAATGCCCACAAAAGAGGCCCTGCTCCAGTTTAGGGCCTTGAGCTGTGGACCTGTCCTATCTTTTTCCAGAACTATTTTGAAACTATTGGTGCTCCCAGACAGAGGAGAGAGAGAGAGTTCCACTGTCTGGACTGTGGAAGGAAACCAGAACAACCGGAGGAAACCCACACAGACACGGGGAGAATGTAGAAACTCTGCACAGGCAGCGACCCAAGGCTGGAATTGAACCCGGGTCCCAGGCACTGTTAGGCAGCTATGCTAACCACTGTGCCACCGGGCCACATGTCAGTGCCATCGCCCGACTCCAGCCCAGTCTCACCTCATCTGGAATTCTCACCCATTCCATTGTGACGTCACACTCATTCACCCGTTCCATTGTGACGTCACACATTCACCCGTTCTGTTGTGCCGTCACACTCATTCACCCATTCCATTGTGACGTCAGGGCTTTACTCTCCATTCACAATCCCTGCCGGCCTCCCACATTCAGCCTCAATGGCGGCAGTCAGCCCGGGTCCAACACTACAACCTGCGGCTCCATTTGGTACAAACGGGGAGAACCGGAAAGTTGTTTTCCGGGGTTTGGGTTTGAACAACATGTTGACGAAGCCTCTCCACCCACCCGCAATGTTTATCGTTCCCCACATACCGTCCTCTACCTCGTATTGATCTCGCTTCCAAGTTAAAACCATCCGTCTTCCGTTATTACCCGCACTGCGCATGCTTCAGGTTCTTCCACCTCGTTCACTCCGATTGGTTGGAGGACCAGCCGCTCCCGCTCGGTCCTCCAGCCACGCCCCCTCTTCCTATTGGCCAGGAGCTGCCGTCAATCAGTCCCTGGGCATTGTGATGTGGAGCATGCGCAGTGTCACTGCTGTCCTTGGCTCTTGTTCGTTCCGGAGAAGCGGAGTCAGTGTTAGGCGGTGGCTGGGAGGGTCTGGAAACACTTTGTGGACCCGCAAACCCTTCAGAATCATTGTCAGCTCCCTGGTTTGCAGCTTCGGGGCTTCTCCCTCCCTCCCTCCCGGGAACAGGCCCAGGTTAACGGCCCCATCCTGGCTCAGTCACTGGAGGATGGTTCACATCAGAGGATGGGGGAGGGGGACAATAAATAAGAGGTTACACTTTGGCCTCAAATCAATGAGGACTCTGATCTCTGGGAAGGAAGGAAACCCTGGGAGGTGGGCGGGGAGGATTCACAAATACCCGCTGGAGGCCCCAACATCCCCAATAAGACCCATTGGTTTTATTGTCAGTCTGCAGACAGGCGCTGGAGAACTGAACCCATGATGTGGGTATGCTGGCGTTGGACTGGCGTAAACACAGTAAAAAGTCTGACAACACCAGGTTTAAGTCCAACCGATTTATTTGATAGTAAACTCACAAGTGAGTTAAACCTGGTGTTGTCAAACTGAACCCAGACAGAGGAGAGAGAGAGAGGAAATTGGGAGTGGAGGAAAGAAATGAAGATATAGGGTTTGGATTTCAGCCCCGGGGGGTGGAGACTGTGTGGGACAGGAACTTAAAGATATTGGGGAACAAGAGAGGAAAATATGAGGTGGTCCACTTTGGTAGGAGGAATGGTAGGAAGGACTATTACTTACGGGGCGAAAAACTGCAGCAGGCGACGGTGCAGAGGGACCTCGGGGTCCTTGTGCATGAGTCGCAAAAACCCAGCTTGCAGGTGCAGCAGGTGGTCAGGAAGGCGAATGGGATGCTGGCCTTCATAGCGAGGGGGATTGAATATAAAAGTAGGGAGGTCTTGCTACAGCTGTATAGGGCATTGGTGAGGCTGCAGCTGGAGTACTGTGTGCAGTTTTGGGCGCCGCACCTGCGCAAGGATATTTTGGCCCTGGAGGGAGTGCAGAGGAGGTTTACTCGGCTGATACCGGAGTTGAGGGGATTGAGCTATGAGGAGAGGCTGAATAAACTAGGCTTGTACTCGTTAGAGTTTAGAAGAATGAGGGGAGATCTCATTGAGACGTATAAGATGATGAATGGGATGGATAGGATAGAGGTGGAGAGACTCTTCCCGCTCAAAAAAGACAGTAGGACTAGGGGGCACAGCCTCAAGATAAAGGGGGGGCGGTTTAGAACAGAGTTGAGGAGGAACTTCTTCACTCAAAGGGTGGTGAATCTCTGGAATTCTCTGCCCGTTGAAGTGGTGGAGGCTACCTCGCTAAATATTTTTAAGAAACGGGTTGATGGGTTTTTGATAAGAGAAGGGATTAAGGGTTATGGGGAGAGGGCAGGAAGGTGGAGCTGAGTCACGACAGATCAGCCATGATCTTATTGAATGGCGGGGCAGGCTCGAAGGGCCAGATGGCCTACTCCTGCTCCTATTTCTTATGTTCTTATGTTCTTAAACAAGAATTGTCTGTTTACAATTTCTATCCTGGACTGACAGTGATGACGTTTCTAAACTGTTTTACAGGATATTGGAAATGGACGATTTACAGACTGCAACCAGTCATTCAGTTCATTGGGGTCTGAATGTGGAAGGAGAAATGTTTCTCTGTTCTGTCTGTGGGAAAAGATTTTAAATATCAGTGTGACTGGAAAAGCACTGAGACACACACATCCAATTGAGTGTTCCAGTGAACTGACAATGAAAAGAGCTTTGACCTGTTACACAGCCTGGAAAAACATCACACCATTCACAACGTGGAGATACTGTACATGTTCTGTATGTGGACGAAGCTTCAACTGATCATCCAACCTGGAGAGACACAAGGACACCGACAATGTGGGGAAACCATGGAAATGTGAGGAATGTGGTAAGGGATTCAAGTATCCATCCCTGTTAGAAAACCATCAACGCATTCACACTGGGGAGAGACCATTCAGCTGTTCTGAGTGTGGGAAGGGATTCACTCGATCCTCCCATCTGCTGGAACACCAGCAAACCCACAGTGAAGAGAGGCCATTCAGCTGCACCAGTTGTGGAAAGAGGTTCAGGTCTTCACCCAATCTCATTGCCCACCAGAGAGTTCATTCGGGGAAGAAACCGTTCACCTGCTCTGTGTGTGGGAAGGAATACACTCACCCATCCAACCTGCTGATACACCAGCGAACTCACACAGGGGAGAGGCCATTCACCTGCTCTGTGTGTGGGAAGGGATTCACAACGTCCTTTAACCTAGTGATACACCAACACACTCACACTGGCGAGAGGCCATTCACCTGCTCTGTGTGTGGGAAAGGATTCACTCAGCCATCCAACCTGCTGACACATCAACAAATTCATAAGTAACTGCATTGTTGGATTCTGTTATTTTTGCTGCTGTTAATCACATTTTAATACTGATAACCTGATAATATTTGGCTTGCTCCTGCTGATATTAACAAACTCTATAACTGGCTGGCTCTTAAATATCTTGGTTATGTCACAGATTTTCGGAGCTGTAAAGTCTCTTTTTGAAAGCACCATCTGTGATATTTTCCCTTGATTCAAGAACAGCATTTCCTGGAAGTTCACCTCCAATCTTCACCATCCTGACTTGAAAATATATTTTTGAGCAGCCTTCACGGTCGCTGGCTCAAAATCCTAGAATTTCATCCCAAATACCACTGTTGGTGCACCTACACCCCAGGGACTGCAGCAGTTCAAGAAAGTAGCTCACCACCTCCACTCTTTCAAACCTGAATATCATCAGCCTTTGAATGTGAAAAGAAAAATATTTGTCTGTTCTGTCTGTGGGAAAAGATTTTAAACATCAGTGTGACTGGAAAAGCATCGAGACATACACACACACACACACACACACACCTGAGTGACAGTGTTCCAGTGAAGTGACTGTGAAAGAGCTTTAACCAGTTACAAAGCCTGAAGAAAAAACATACCATTCACAGTGGGGAGAAACTGTACACAGGTTCTGTGTGTGGACAAGTCTTCAACTGATTGTCCAAACTGGAGAGACACAAGGACACTGGCACCATGGAGAAACCATGGAAATGTGGGGATTGTGGGAAAGGATACAGTTACCCTTCTGAACTGGAAATGCATCGACGCGCTCACACTGGGGAGAGGCCGTTCACCTGCTCCACCTGTGGGAAGGGATTCACTCAGTCATCCAGCCTGCTGACACACCAGTACGTTCACACTGATCAGACACCTTTCAAATGTTCTGACTGTGAGAAAACATTTAAAAGCAAAAAGTATCTGCTGAGGCACCAACACATTCACAGTGAGGAGAAGCCATTCACCTGCCCCTTGTGTGGGAAGGGATTCACTGCTACATCCAACCTGCAGAAACACCAGCGAGTTCACACTGACAAGAGACCCTTTAAATGTCCAGACTGTGGGAAGTGCTTTAAAACTCTGGTGAAGTGACGTGTCATCAACGTGTTCACACTGACGAGAGACCATTCAGATGCTCTCACTGTGGGACTGGCTTCAGGCGATCATCTGAACTCACTGTACACCAGCGAATTCACACTGGAGAGAGACCATACACCTGCTCTGTGTGTGGGAAGAACTTCATTCAGTCACACCAGCAAATTCATTCCGATATAAAACCTTTTAAATGTTTTGACTGTGAGCAGAGCTTTAAAAGCAGCAATGGTCTCATGATGCACCAACGAGTTCACACTGGGGAGAGACCATTCACTTGCTCTGTGTGTGGGAAGGGATTCACTCAGTCATACAATCTGCTGAAACATCAGCAAATTCACTATAATATAAAATATTATGAATGTTTTGATTACGAGCAGAACATTAAAAACAGCAATAATCTAATGATACCCCAGCAAGTTCACACCAGGGAGAGACCGGTCATCTGTTCTGAATGTGGGAATGAATTCACTGACTTACAGCAAATGCTGAGACACCAACAACTTCACGAGTGTCTGCAGGAGTTGGATTCAGCTGCTTTTGCTGCTGTTAATCCCATTGAGGACGGAACGTGTGGGTTAATCTGAGGTGTGTAAGAAATCTGCCCCAGCCACTCTCTTCCATGGTTCAGTAGCCCTGGATGCAGAACAGAAGCTTCTTTACAACTGTGTTTAGAGTCAGGAAGAACAACGGTGAATGTTAGAAACTGTAAGATTTTATTTCTGGGAGTCAGAGATTACCTAAAAAGGCGGTCAGTGTTATTGGTGATTTTAAATCACTGTATTCAGAAACAACAGTTTAGATATGGTACGTCAGTTAAGTAGGCAGAAAAGGCAGATGACCCATAACAAGTGAGAATGGTTTTCTGGATCGGGAGGAAGCTGAACTCTGCGTTTGGAGGTGACAGTCTCCTCAGAATGGTTTACTGGTCTCCGATCAGACACTCGGATGGTTGAAGTTGATCTCTGCAGCTGGAGGTGACAGTCTCCAGATCTCATTCCTCTAGATCCAGTTAATTTGGTGTCAGTCTGAATCCAGCACAAATCACTTTGAAAAACTCTTTCCTGTCCAGAGTGATTTTCCCTCTCCAGCCCGTTTAACTTTCACTCAGAGAGTTAGTTAACATCCGGGTCATCAGATCCAACCTTATCCAGTTTAGAAATGTCTTGTTTCAGGATTTGTGACAGAGACATGTCCTGGGTAGAGAGAACAGACCTATCCTGTGTTTGTTACCCGGTAAACTGTGTGGAAGCTTTCTTCATAAGATGTGGAGATGCTGGAGTTGGACTGGGATGGACACAGTAAGAAGTCTCACACCTGATGAAGGAGCATCACTCCGAAAGCTCGTGATTCCAAATAAACCTGTTGGACTTTGACCTGGTGTTGTGAGACTTTGTACTGTTCTTCATAAGAGAGCAAGACTTTTCTGTTAATATTTAATAAATTTCTAGAAATTTTATGAAGATTCCATGGGGATTTCAATCAAAACATGCAGTCAAATCAGAAATTGGTGTAAAACTGTTCCTGACTGTAAGTGACGCTTCCAGTCTGAAAATGTCTTTGATCTGAAGTTTCCAAGTGTTTATGTGACATTCCTGAGTTTTCTGATGTAAGTCAGTGACAACAACTGGTATTTACTGTTAACAGATTAAAATATATGCTGCACAGGAGCTGAAAGGTCAGGAGAGGGAAGATGGAGAAATTGTAATTCACCAAAGGTGTACACATGGTGTTTGTCAAGATTTCCTTTTTAACTAACAATAAATTCAATGTACTGTTTGGGAGCAGGTCCAGCATTAGGATTAGGGTGAGGTATTAGTTAGGGTGAGGTGTTAGTTAGGGTTAGGATTCAGGGTGGAGGTTGGGATCTTGGTTTTGGTGCTGAGAATGCAGACAGAAATTGGGATCTTGCTGTATTTATGTGTGGAGTTCCAAGGATGGTGGAACCAGGAGTAAAAATGGAAAAAAGGTTCCAGTACGGCCGTGGTGGCACAGTGGTTAGTACTGCTGCCTCTCAGTGCCAAGGACCCGGGTTCATTTCCAGCCTTGGGTAACAGTGTGGAGTTTGCACTTTCTTCCTGTGTTTACGTGGATTTCCTTCGGGTGTTCCAGTTTCCTCCCACAGTCCAAAGATGCATGGGTTAGGTTGATTGGCCATGATAAATTGCCCCTTTTAATCAGGGAGGATTGGCATGTGAGGTTATGGGAAAAGGGCCTGGGTGGGATTGTTGTCAGTGCAGGATCAATGGGCTGAATGGCCTCCTTCTCCAGTGTAGGGATTCTATTATACAGTTTTATCTTGTCTGTTTCAGTGCCAGATTCTTGTTTCATCAGTTTACATGTGCTACAATTTCATTGTTTAGAGCTGTTTTTCTCAGTCCCAGATGTGGCATTCAAATTTTGGCTTCAACTATTAAATAAATTGGTTCACTGTTTCTGTGTGTGTGTGTGTGTGTCTTTCTGAATATCAGATTATGTGTCAGTGTATTTGTGTGTGAACAAAGCAAAGAAAATTACAGCACAGGAACAGGCCCTTCGGTCCTCCAAGTCTGCACCGACCATGCTGTCCAACTGAACTAAAGCCCCATACCCTTCTGGGGACCATATCCCTCTATTCCCACCTTATTCATGTATTTGTCAAGACGCCCCTTAAAAGTCGCTATCACATCTGCTTCCACGACCTCCCCTGGCAACAAGTTCCAGGCACTCACCATCCTCTGTCTAAAAAAACTTGCCTTGTACATCTCCTTTAAACCTTGCCCCTCATGTCTTAAACCTATGCCCCCAGGTAATTGACTCTTCCACATTGGGAAAAAGTTCCTGACTATTCACTCTGTCCAAGCCTCTCATAAGCTTGTAGACTTCTGTCAGGTCGCCCCCTCAACCTCCATCGTTCCAAGTGAGAAGAAACCAAGTTTCTCCAACCTCTCCTCATAGTTAATGCCCTCCATGTCAGGCAACATCCTGGTCAATCTTTTCTGTACCCTCTCCAAAGCCTCCACATCCTTCTGATGGTGTGGCGACCAGAATTGAACATTATATCCAAGTGCGGCCTAACTAAGGTTCTATAAATCTGCAACATGACTTGCCAATTTTTAAACTGGCCGGTGAAGGCATGCATGCCATATGCCATCTTGACTACCTTCTCCACCTGTGTTGCCAATTTCAGTGACCTGTGTACCTATACACCCAGATCCCTCTGCCTATCAATACTCTTAAGGCATCTGCCAGTTACTGTATGTTTCCTATCTGGATTAAATCTTCCAAAATGCATTCCTCACATTTGTCCGGATTAAATTCCATTTGCCATTTCTCCGCCCAAGTCTCCGATCGATCTGTTTCCTGCTGTATCCTCTGATAGTGCTCATTGCTATCCGCAAATTCATCGACCTTTATGTCGTTCACAAACTTACGAATAAAACCAGTTACATTTTGCTCCAAACCATTTATATATATTACAAACAGAATCATTATATATATTATAAACAATTGTGTGTCAGTATGTGAGTCTGTCGGTGTGGGGTGTCTGTCTCTCTCTCTCTGTCTGTGTTGGTTTGAAGAACCCTATGCTAACTGCTGCCTGTTGTTTCCTTGTGTTAGTTTAATCACTGCAGTGTCTGAGAAATCAACTTCATTTTTATCTGATGTGGCTTTAAGTGTAACAGTTTTTTAAAAAATTCTTCCATTTCTACCTCGGTGTGGGTCGAAACTCCCCACGTACGAACATAGGTGCAGGAGTAAGCCATTCAGCCCCTCGAGCCTGTTCCACCCCATTAAATGAGATCATGGCTGTTCAGTGGCCTACCTCCATATACCTGCCTTTGGCCCATATCCCTTAATACCTTTTGTGTCTATCTCAAGATTTAAAGGTGGCAACTAATTTAGCATCAACTGCCTTTTGTAGAAGAGATTTCCAAACCTCTACCATCCTTTCTGAGTAGAAGTGCTTCCTAATATCCTTCCCGAAAGGTCTAACCCTAATTGACTGCCTCCTGGATCTAGAATCTCTAACCAGTGGAAAAAGTTTATCTTCATCCACCCTGTCTTTTCCTGTCTGTATCATGAATACTTTGATCAGATAAGCCCTTACCCTTCTAAATACTGAAGAATACAGGTCTAATTTGTGTAATCTCTCCTCATAGGCTTGGCATGGTGACACAATGGTTAGTACTGCTGCCTCACAGTGCCAGGGCCTCAGGTTTGATTCCCAGTTTGGGTCACTGTGGAATTTGCCCATGTCTTCCCATGTCTACATTGGTTTCCTTTGGGTGCTCTGGTTTCCTCCCACAGTCCAAAGAAGTGAGGGTTCGGTGGATTGGCCACATTAAATTACCCCTTAGTTTTGGGGGAACAAACTGGGATAAATGCATTGGGTTATGGGAATAGGGCCTGGGTGGGATTGTAATCGATGCAGACTCAATGGGTTGACTAGCCTCTTCCTGTACTGTAGAATTCTATGATGTGTGGTACCCAGATCTGCTCACAGTACTGCAAGTGGGGTCTAACCCAGTGTTTTGTGTAACTGCAGGAAAACTTCTCTGTCCTTATACTCCAGTCCTCTCAATGTAAAGGCCAGCTTTCCTTAACCTTTTTGATTATTTTCTCAGTCTGAACCTCCAAGTCTCTTTGGACATCCATTGCATTGAACTTCATACCATCTAGAAAGTACTCTGATCTATCCACTACCAGGGAGAGTGAGTTGATGTTTTCAGACATTCTGTAGGATTCCCTCCCACAGTCTGATTGGATGTGTCTGTCTGGCGCCTTTTTTCCAGGCACTGTCCGTGTTTGGGTGTTGGTGTATTTTCAGGAGCAGCTGGCACTTCCTTGGCTGTTGTCCTCTCAGATATTCCATCTGTTTTTAGTTAATGTGTCTGGAATCTTTGAGCTTTTCCAGGCTGTGTCCAATTATCCTTCCTGTCTCTGGTATATGGGCCTAGATAGCTTGGTGTCATTATACACATTGTTTGATTATCTATCTGCCTCCAACGAGTATTGTTGTCTGTCCATAATGATGGTGTTGCTGTCCTTGTCTTCTGGTTTTATGATCATGTCAACACTGGACCTCAGCTCCCTGATGGTCTCTTTTTCTCTCAGGGTAACATTCTGTTTGTCTCTTGTGTTTCTGTGCTGTGGCAAGGCAGAAACTGGATTGGAGGGATTCAGCCAAGGCGTTCTGAGAAGGATGGGCACGGATTTTGGAGGTGACAGCATGTTCAGGGAGTTTGGAAAGAGAGGCTGGAGATGGGGGAGTAGATGGTAAGGATGGTGGGGTCAAGGGTTTGTTTGTTGAGAAGGGAGTGTTGATGGCAGATTTGAAGGACAGACTCAGAACCTGAAGCGAGAGATATGTTGACAATGTCTGAAGAATCAGGGGCGTTGGATATCAGTAGTTTAGTGGGAGATTGAATGGGAATAGAGCCAATGAACCAGGAGGTGGGGCTCATGGACAAGATGTATCCTGAGAGGACATGAGGGGAGAAGGGAGAGAAAGTAAAGAAATGTGGGTTCAGGACTCGAGAAAGGATGAAATTTACAGACGGTTTCGCCCGGATGAGAGAGGGAAGGGAGGGAAACAGCAGAGGCAGCTGATCAGATTGTCTCCATCTTCGTGACAAAGAAACTCCATGAGCTCCTCACACTTGTTGTTGGAGGTGAGGATGGAGGGAATACAGGAGAGAGAGAGCCCAAAATGTGTGTTAGAGATATTAAAAAAAAGTCAACACAGTGTGTGAGTTTGACGCAAAGCTGATTTATTTGACTTTTAATGAGAATATTAGCCCCTAAAGTGGCTGAGGTTTATTACCAGTGTAAACAGACCTGAATGAAGATGGTTCAGTCCTGAATGTGAGTAACAGCAACATCCAATCACTGTCGTTACTTGTGAACTCACTAGAGTTTCAGCAGGTGGGATGAAGTCGTACATCCCTTCCCACACTCAGAGCAGGTGAATGGTCTGTCCACAGTGTGAATTCATTGGTGTACAGAGAGTTGAGAAGATTGCACAAACCCAGTCCCACAGTGAGAGCACCTGAATCAGTGTGAACATGTCGATGTCGCGTCAGTTCCCCAGAACGTTTGTAGCACTTCTCACAGTCTGGGCATTTAAAAGGTCTCTCGTCAGTGTGAACTCGCTGGTGTGCAGTTAGTTGAGTTGATCGTCTGAACCCAGTCCCACAGTGAGAGCATCTGAAAGGTCTATCTTCAGTGTGAACACGTTGATGGGATATCAGTTTCTCAGAGGTTTTGTAGCATTTCTCACAGTTTGGACATTTAAAAGGTTTATTTTCTGTGTGGGCTCGCTGGTGTGTCAGCAGGCTAGATGAGGCAGTGAATCCCTTCCCACATTCAGAGCAGAGAAATGGCTTCTCCCCAGTGTGAACTCGCTGGTGTTTCAGCAAGTCAGATGACTGAATGAATCCTTTCCCACACTCGGAGCAGGTGAATGGCCTCTCCCAAGAGTGAACTCGCTGGTGAACAGTGAGGTCAGACGATCGTCTGAACCCAGTCCCACAGTGAAAGCACTTGAACGGTCTCTCGTCTGTGTGAATACGTTGATGGCGCATCAGTTCCCCAGAACTTTTATAACACTTTCCACAATCTGGACACCTGAAAGGTCTCTCGTCAGTGTGAACTCGCTGGTGACTCCGCAACTGGGCTGAAGTAGTTAATCCCTTCCCACACTCGGAGCAGATGAATGGTCTCTCGCTGGAATGAACTCGCTGGTGTGTGAACAAAGAGGATGACTGAGTGAATCCCTTCCCACATGTGGGGCAGATGAATGGCCTCTCTCCAGTGTGACTGCGCCAGTGCATTTCCAGCTTGGATGGGGAAATGAATCCCTTCCCACAGTCCCCACATTTCCACAGTTTCTTCTCAGTGTGACTGCAATTGTGTCTCAACAGGTCAGATGATTGGCTGAAGCCTCGTCCACACACACAACACGTGTATGGTTTCTCTCCACTGTGAAATGTACTTTTTCCTTCCATGTTCAAAATCTGATGATATCAAAGTTAAGATAAATTGAGCCACTCCATCAGCTTCCCAACTGCACACTCTCCCCTTCTAATACCCTGTGAAATTGATTTAAAATAGGTAAAAAAACAGGGAGTGAGAGAGAGCCCACAAAAACACAAAGACAGGTTGTGAAATTGATCTGAGTGAATCTGGTAATTTCTGGGGCCGGCACTAAGAAACATTGACCATGAAAACTGCTGGATTGTCACAAAAACCCAACTGGTTTCTATGGGAGGAAAGAGAAAGAGGTGAAGGAGAGGGATTTTGTATATCTACAAGACATACTAAGCGAGAAGTCAGCAAAGTAAATTTGACCCCGAGCTTCATCAAGTGTGATATTGATACATAAACAGAGAAGTTATTCTGAATATTTATAAAACCTCTGGAATAATATTAAAGTCCTTGAGAAAATGCAGAGGAGATTTACCAGAATGGTTCCAGCAAAGGTGGTTGAGGGGATTTTTGATTCAGGTACACAAGATTCTGACTGGTTTCGATCAGATGGATAAAGAAAGCTGATCGTACAAGGACTAGGAGGACACAGATTTAATGTTTTGGGTAAAAACTTGATTGAACTATTTAAGATCTTGAAGGGGCTTGACAGGGTGGATGTGGAAAGGGCATTTATTTCTGTGGGAGAATTTTAAACTAGGCACCACAAAGTAAGGGGTCACCTGTTTAAATTAGAGATGAAGATTTTTTTTCTCAAAAGGATTGTGAGACTTTGGAACATTCTTCCTGCAAAGGTGGTTGAGGCAGAGTCCTTGAATATCTCACAGCAGAGCTAGATAGATTCTTGATAAACAAGGAAGTGGAAGGTTATCGGGAGTAGGCGGTAGCGTGAAGTTGAGATTAAAATTAGATCACCACAATCCTACTGAATGGGAGAGCGGGGCTGAATGCTGCTCCTAATTTTTACGTAAACAGTCACTTGTTTCTGTGGTGTCGTGGTTATCACATTCGCTTCACACACAAAAGGTCCCTGGTTCGAAACCGGGCCAAACACGTTGGATCTTTCTCATTAAACACGTGCAAAGTCTGCATGATTTAAATTAATTGCTCAACATTATCTCAATGTTACATCAAGTCAAATGCTTCTATACAGTAAATGGCAGAATCTTTAAGAGAATTGATAGGTAGAGGGATCTGGGTGTACAGATACACAGGTCACTGAAAGTGGCAAAGCAGATGGAGAAGGTAGTCAAGAAGGCATACGGCATGCTTGCCTTTATCAGCCTGGGCATAGAGTTTAAAAATTGGCAAGTAATGTTGCAGCTATACAGAACCTTAGTTAGGCCACACTTGGAATACAGCGTTCAATTCTGGTCACCCCACTATCAGAAGGATGTGGAGGCTTTGGAGAGAGTACAGAAAAGAGTTACCAAGATGTTGTCTGGTTTGGAGAGGCATTAACTGTGAGGAGAGGTTGGAGAAACTTGGTTTGTTCTCACTGGAACGACAGAGGTTCTGGGCCGATCTGATAGAAGGCTGCAAAATTATGAGGATAGTCAGAAGCTTTATCCCAGGATGAAGGAGTCAATTACTAAGAGGCATAGGTTTAAGATTTGAGGGGCAAGGTTTAAAGGCGATGTACAAGACAAGATTTTTGACATAGAGGGTGGGGGCCTGGAACTCGCTGCCGGGGGAGGTAGTGGAAGAAAGAGCATAGTGATTTTTAAGGGGGCATCTTGACAAATACATGAATAGGATGGGAATGGAGGGATATGGTCCCCGGAAGAGTGTTTTAGTTCAATCAGGCAGCATGGTCGATGCAGACTTGGAGGGCCAAAGGGCCTGTTCCTATGCTGTAATTTTCTCTGTTCTTTGTTTTGTTTTTTAGTACAGGAGATGTGGGGAAGAATGTTTTTAGATAGTGAGTGCTAATGACCCAAAACTTGCTGCCTAAGATTGGGGTGGAAATGGACATGATGAGTAATTTCAAAAGGAAATTGGATAGGCATTAGAGGAAAATGAAGCTGCAAAGAGCAGGGGAATGGGACTGGACTGCTCCAGACAGATGGCATAGACTCAATGGGCCAAATGGCCTCCTCTGTGGTATAATGACTTCCTGTAATCTCAGCTTGTAATTTAACCCAGGGAGTTCAAATATCACTCAGGTAAATCTGGACTACATTCGCTCCATGGCCATTCTGTCCCCCCTGAGGTATGTTGCCCAGGACTAAGCATGTTCTTCAGGTGTGGTCTAACCAGGATTTGTGAATCTCAGGGCTTTTCCAGTCACAGTAAGACCTGAAATCTTCTCTCTGACAGAATCAACAAACCTGTAACATTCCTCATTCAGATTCTGCTGACATTCAGGTCCTGTTGTGTTGAATGACTCAGTCAGATCACAATGTGATGTTTGATTTGTGTTTCCCGTCTGTCAATTCTCCACTTCCAGCACTCTGTAAATTTAAAGAAACCATCACTGTCAGTCCAGGATAGAAATTCACAACATTCTCTCCTCTATAATCGCCAACTGTGATTCAATGAGTTCCTGGACATCTTCTCACATCTTTTATATTGCCCCCATCCTCAACCACTAATCAGTCAACAGATCAATCCCACACTGCTTTCCCAGGCCAACTGAAAAGCAAAAAAACTCATCACTTTACAGGATAATGACTGACGGTCAACCAAACAACCTTCATCTGTTGTCAATATTTTAATAGCAGGTGAAACAAAATGTTCAAAGAAAAATTACAAAAAAGTATATTTTTTAATGTCCGAACAATTTTCCAGAGAACCAGATTTGAATCCCACAGTCCAAAGATGTGTAGGTTAGTTGGATTAGCTATGCTAAATGCACAGGGTTACAGGGATAGGGCTGGGTGGTGGGCCTAGGTAAGCTGCTTTGTTGGGGAGTCAGCACATAACTGATGGGTCAAATGTCTTCCTTCTGCTCTGTAGGGATTCCATGATGCTATGGTTTGGGAGATGGTGAATTTTGAATTTAATTAAAATCTGGAATAAAAAGTCTACTGATAACCATGAAACTATTGTTGATTGTTGCAAAAACACATCAGGTTCACTAATGTCCTTCAGGGAGGGAAATCTGCTGTCCTTACTAGTCTGGCCTATGTGTGACTCCAGATTTCCAGCAGTGTGGTTGACTCTTAAAACGTCCTTTGAAATATACTTAGTTCAAGAGTAAATAGGAATGGACGATGAATGCTGGTCCAACCAGTGATACCCACATTGTGTGAATGAATTAGGAGAAATATCTGCCATTCTTACCCAGTCTGGTCTAAATATATCTCCACAGCAATATGGTTGACTCTAAAAATGTCCTCTGCGATGGCCTAGCAAACCACTGGGTCCAAGGACAATTAGACTCATCTTTCAATGCAATTAGATGTACATTAACAGTGCAATGAAGTTACTGTACAAATCCCCTTGTCGCCACACTCCGGCACCTGTTCAGGTACACAAAGGAAAAATTTAGCAGGGCCAATGCACCTAATCCGCACATCTTTGAACTGTGGGAGGAAACCAGAGGAAACCCACGCAGACAAAGGGAGAATATGTAAACTCCACACAGACAGTGACCCAGGCCAGGAATGAAATTCAGGTCTCTGATGCTGTGAGGCAACAGGGCTAACTACTGTGCCACCGTGCCGCAAGGACAATTAGGGATGGACAATAAATGCTGGCTCAGCCAGCGACTCCCACATCCCATGGACAAATAAAAAAATTCCTGGAGACTCCAGTCCAATCCGGGAGAGTTGGTAACTGGTCCAGGCTCACAGCGCATGCGCCCTGTTGTACACTGTTCCTATAAAGATGGCGGCCGGTAACCCGGGCCTGGAGCCGCTCAGCTCCGACTCTATTCGGTGCCGATTGAAACGGTACCGGGAACATATTATCTGGATTGAGGCATCCACAAGGTGTTTTATGAAGCCTCCCAGCCCACTCCGCTGCTTCTATCCCTCCCCAGTCACCCAGCGGCTCCATTACTGAACCTCACTCCATTGTTTCTCTCCGGCTCCTCGCAGCTCCAGACACAGCCCGGAATGCGCATGCTCCGGTCAGTGTCAGACACTGCGCATGTCCCAGTCAGAGCCAGGTATCGCGCATGTGCAACAATTGCAGTAATGTGGATAGGACACATTCTCACCCGCAGAGAATGTTGGGTAATCACCTCGCCATTCAAACCCACGTTTTTCAACAGAAAGTACGATTTGCAATCTGATTATGATTGATACCATTGGGTCAAGGGTCAAGTGTGTTAAATCAATTCATATAGCAATTAAGCAGCAAAGGCCTTCCACCAGAGTGCTGGCCTGGGTGTGACTGACAACACAACAAACACCTACAGTTAGATGTGAACTTGTTGAGATGAACAAGTGATTTGTGTACTCCTAGATAGAACAGTTAAATTGCCCTCGCCAATAAGAATGCTGAAATTGGATCAAATGCTTTGAGCTTTTAAAGTTGGTGTTAAGCACTCAGCAAATCCCTTTGCAAACGTTAAGTGTTTGCGTGGTCTTCCTCTGGTGTAATTGTGCTCTCTGTCAGTATTTGGAAAGACTGTGTGAATCCATTTTCACATTCAGCTCGGAAATAATCTCTACCCCAGCATTCCCCCTTTCTCTGGATGGGGTAACTATACTGTGTAGTAATGCAGTGCTATTAATACAGTCAGTAAAAGATTGTTGTTGAGCGTTCAAATATCTGGTGTCTGAAATCACAAGATTCAATATTTAGAGTCAACAAGATGAACAAGGAAACATACCAGGGCCCAATACTCCAGCTAGATATTCACAGAAGAAAGTCATCGAGTGGACAGAACAGAGGAAGATCCCAATTCAGTTAGGCCACACATGGAATATAGTATTCAATTCCGGTTACCACACTACCAGAAAGATGTGGAGGCTTTGGAGAGGATATACAAAAGATTTATCAGGATGTTGCCTGGTATGGAGGGCATTTGCTATGAGGAGAGATTGGAGAAACTTTGTTCTCACTGGAGTGACAGAGATTGAGGGGAGACCTGATAGAGGTCTACAATATTATGAGAGGCATGGACGGAATGGACAGTTAGAAGCTTTTTCTCAGAGTGAAAGATTCAATTACGAGGGAACAAGGTTAAAAAGAGATGTATGATGCAGATTTTTTACACAAAAAGTGGTGGGTGCCTAGAACTCGTTGTCAGGGGTGGTAGTGGAAGCAGATACGGTAGTGACTTTAAAGGGTGTCTTGACAAGTACATGAATGAGATGTGAATAGAGGGATATGGTCCCCAGAAAGGTAGGGAGTTTTATTTAAGTTGGGCAGCATGGTCGGTGCAGGTTTGGAGGGCCATAGGGCCTGTCCCTGTGCTGTTATTTTCTTTGTTGTTTATAAGAAACCCTCCAATCATTTGTGAATATCTTTCAAATGCTGACGGGTTGCAAGTCCCAGTTTCCATTATACTGAATCAATGGAAGGTGAGAGAGCAGTTATTTTGGAACTATTAAATACAGCAGCTAGTTCACAGCTAGAGTACTCAGCACCGTTCTAGTTAGGGAGTGGTTAGCCAGAGAGTGTGGCTCAGAAGGTCCCAGTTCCTTACAGAGATTTCAAGAACTAAGGGTCAGAGAGGTAAAGCAATTGGCAGAAGGATCAGAGAAGTGTGGAGATGTTTTCACCCAGAGTGTGGTGGAGTATCAAACTCACTCTCTGAAAGGGTAGTGGAGACAAATGTTCACATGCAGGAGATAGTCATTATATGGACTTGACAGGCTGTGTCCTCTAGGACCATCAACCTATACCTGGAAGGTGGTACTGGACTGGATAGCTCATTTTCATCTGTTATAAACATGATGGACTAAATGGCATCCTGTAGTGTAAATTTCTTAGATTCTGTGATGACAAGTGATCCTCATGATTTTACCCAAGCCAGATCTCAGCGCACTCATTTACTCCAAGTATTGATGTGATGGTTTAGTAGCTGCTGTGTTAATTATTTAAATTTTATACGTTGGTGCTTTGGCTTCAGTCGTAATTGAATCACAAAACATGATTATGTTTATGCAAGAGCAGACTTCAATGGTGGCTATTTTACCCAGCATTCACAGGGAATCAGAACATGATCCAGCCTCTCAACAGACTTTGCACATGCGTACTGTCGATCTAAAGTGCATGCGCAGTGGGTGTTGCTGCTGTAGTCGCAGCAAGGTGGTTTTATCGGCTTATTCTGGAGGGTAAAGGAGGCGGCGGCGGGATGGGGAGGCTTCGTAAGCACCCAGTGGAGACAGGAAACCCCGAATAATAAGTGCTCGGTGCCGCGTTCGTACCATTCGGGGTCGCGACCTCAGATGCCTGAGTTGGAGGCCCCGAGTTCACGGCCGCCATCTTTACGGGGGCGACGGGTAGCAGTGCGCATGCGCGGTGCTCCCTGCCAGCAGGAGGAGAGAATGTTGTGAATTTCTATCCTGGACTGACAGTGATGGACTTTGGAAACTCCTTTTACAGGGAGATAGAGGGGAGGATTTATACACAGAAAACCCAACCCAAGAGAAACGTTTCTCGCTTAATTTCTATGCTTGACTGACGGTGATGATTTTTTTTACAGCAAATTTGACCACAAAATTTGAAGGGAAACTCAAACCAGACATCAGATCAAAACGCGACAGAGTCCACTCCATTCATTAGAACCTGAATGTAAGTGTGTCTGTAGAAAACCATCCAAACACTGGTGTGGCTGGAAATAGGAAACAATAATGTCATGGAAGGATTTGCAAAAAAGGGATGCAATTTGCAAAAAAGGAATCCAAAACTTCACCACATCCTTGAGTGAAGAAATCCTTCCTCATCTGAGCTTTCTCTCCATTTTCCAGCCTGTTCCAATAAGTCTTGACTCCCTTGTCATTCAAAAACTGTCTAACTGATCCTTGAATATATTCAATGCCTCCACTGGTCCCCATGGAAGAGGAAGCCAGATACTAACAATTCTCTGAGGGAAGAGATTTGTCCAAATATATAATCTAGCTCCAGTCCAATGTTACACAATCAGATAAGTGCATTTTATTACAGAGCCATAAATAATATATCTAATCTCTACCATATAACAACATCAGACACGTTGCTGTCCTATATTTGTATACTGTCCCCTTTAATATATTTCAGAAATGAGATGGGCACATGAAGGAAATAAACTTGCAGGGGAAAGGGAATATAGAAGGGGAATGGGACTGACTGGATTGTTTGACAGAAGTCAGCATGGACTTGAGTTACTGAATGGATTCCTTCTGTGCTGTAATGACTCGATGAGTGGAAACATATAACAGAACTACAGTGTTTCCTATTGGCTGATTCAGGCAGAGCTCTATTGTGGCATCACAATGCAGAAGTTGTCCAATGAGCTTCAGAGTGAAACCTCCTCCTCTGTGCGACATCTGGGAGGAAATCAATGTTTCCCCCTTTCCATTTGTTTTCTCATTCTGGGGGAAATTGGGGACTTGCAGCATCTGAAGGCAAAGTAAGTGAGTCCAGTCTGTACATTCCACTCATTTTTAGTCCAGTCATATGGGCATAGATCTGTCTGGCAGCCTGCATGGAGATTTTCAGCTATGTGTCTCCAGGACAGGAAACAATGAGTATGCATCTGTCAATCAGCCTCAATCAGCACCTTCAGGAGAATTGGGAGGGTGAATATTAGATACAGCAGAGTGAGAATGGAGGGAGTTTGTGGGATGGAGATTTACAGCTTTTGGAAAATGAGAGAGGAAAGAATGTTCCATAGAAACTAGAATTGTCTGTTCTGGATTTCTATCCTGTATTGACACTGATGACTTGTGTCAATTTGTTTTACAGGAATCACAGGCTGAAATCTCAAACATGAGGTTTAGATCTGGCAGAGTCATATTCGGGACCTGAATATCGTCAGCCATTGAGTCTGGAAGGAGATTTGAAAAGATTTCAAACATCAGTGTGACTGGAAAAGCATCACACACTGCCAAATTCAAGTGAGTGTGTTCCAGTGCACTGACTGAAGAGCTTTAACCTGTTACACAGCCTGAATAAATATCACACCATTCACAGCGTGTGGACGAGGCTTCAACTGATTAAACACCCGAGGGAGAGGCAAGGACACCTGCACCATGGAGAAACCATGGAAATGTGCAGACTGTGGAAAGAGATACAGATACCCATCTCTGCTGGATGCTCATCAGCGTAGCCACAATGGAGAGGGGCCGTTCATCTGCTCTCAATGTGGGGAGGGATTCATTCGGTTCCGCCACCTGCAGTCACACCAGCGACTTCACACTGGAGAGAAACCTTTCACCTGCTCTCAATGTGGGAAGGGATTCATTCAGTCATCCAACCTGCTGACACATCAGCGAGTTCACACTGGGGAGAGACCATTCACCTGCTCTCAATGTGGAAAGGGATTCAACCAGTTATCCATTCTGCAGACACACCAGCGAATTCACACTGGGGAGAGGCCGTTCACCTGCTCTCAGTGTGGGGAGGGATTCAATCAGTTATCCAACCTACGGACACACCAGCGAGTTCACACTGGAGAGAGACCATTCACCTGCTCACAGTGTGGGAAGGGATTCACTGACTCATCCAGACTGCGGAGACACCAGCGAGTTCACACTGGGGAGAAGCCATTCACCTGCTCTCAGTGTGGGAAGGAATTCAACCAGTTATCCAATCTGCGGACACACCAGCGAATTCACACTGGGGAGAGGCCGTTCACCTGCTCTCAGTGTGGGAAGGGATTCACTGTGTTATCGACTTTACAGAAACACAAGCGAGTTCACACTGGGGAGAGGCCATTATCCTGATCTCAGTATGGGAAGGGATTCACTCGACTATCCCACTTGCTGAGACATCAGCGTGGTCACACTGGAGAGAAACCATTCAGCTGCTCTGCACGTGGGAAGGGATTCAGTGATTCAACCAGCCTGTGGAGACATCAGTGTGTTCACACTGGGGAGAAGGAGGAGTTCTTGGAATGCTGCCGGGATAATTTCCTTGAACAGTGTGTGTTGGAGCCGACGAGGGAGCGAGCTATCTTGGATCTGGTGCTATGTAATGAGGCGGGTAGAATTAGGGACCTTGCGGTGAAGGATCCTCTTGGAGAGAGTGATCATTGTATGGTGGAGTTTCTGGTGCAGATGGAGGAGGAGAAAGTGGGTTCCCAGACACGCGTCCTTTGTTTGAATAGAGGGGAGTATGGTAGGATGAGAGAAGAATTGGCGAATGTGGACTGGGGGAACGCGTTGGAAGGTAGGTCTGCTGAGGAGCAGTGGAGGATCTTTAAGGAGATCTTTCTTGGTGCTCAGCAGAAATTTATTCCGATGGTTAAAAAGGACAGTAGGAGGAGAGGTAATAAGCCGTGGATAACGAAGGAGGTGAAGGAAAGTATTAAATTAAAAGCGGAGAAGTTTAGAGTAGCTAAGAGCAGTGGGCGAGAAGAGGATTGGGAAAGGTTTAAATGTCAACAAAGATTGACAAAGAAATTGATAAAGGAGGGTAGGAGAAGCTATGAGGCTGGGCTAGCACTTAATATAAAAAAGGATAGCAAGAGTTTTTATAAATATATAAAAAGGAAGAGGCTGGCTAGGATAAACGTTGGTCCTTTAGAGGATGAGAAAGGGGAGCTAGTGGTAGGGGATAGGGATATGGCTAAGGTCTTGAATAACTTCTTTGTTTCTGTCTTCACGGAGGAGGACGTGAATAATTTGCCGGGTGTTAGCGATGGAAAGGTGGTAGGAATGGAGGGTCTTAATGACATTACTGTTACTAGAGAGGTGGTGCTCGACAGACTGGAGGGGCTGATTGTGGACAAGTCCCCAGGACCGGATGGAATGCATCCGAGGGTTCTGAAAGAAATGGCGGAGGTGATAGTGGATGCCTTGGTGGTTATTTTCCAGACGTCGCTGGATTCCGGGGAAGTGCCGGAAGATTGGAAAACGGCTAATGTTACGCCGTTGTTTAAGAAGGGTGGCAGGCAAAAGGCGGGGAATTATAGGCCGGTTAGTTTAACGTCTGTGGTAGGTAAAATGTTAGAAACCGTCATTAAGGAGGAAATAGCGAGGCATCTTGAGGGGAATTGCTTGATAGGGCGGACGCAACACGGTTTCATTAAAGGGAAGTCGTGTCTGACAAATTTACTGGAGTTCTATGAGGATGTGTCTAGGGCAGTGGATGGAGGAGAGCCGGTGGATGTGGTCTTTCTGGATTTTCAGAAGGCGTTTGACAAGGTACCTCACAAGAGGTTATTGCAGAAGGTCAGGGGACATGGAGTTGGGGGTAGGGTGTTAGCGTGGATAGAGGATTGGTTGTCAAATAGGAGGCAGAGAGTGGGGGTCAATGGATGCTATTCGGATTGGCGGTTGGTGACTAGTGGGGTGCCCCAGGGGTCGGTGCTGGGGCCTCAGCTATTTACCATTTATATAGATGATCTGGAGGAGGGAACCGAGTGCAGGGTGTCGAAATTTGCTGATGACACCAAGATTGGGGGAAAGGCAAATTGTGCGGAGGGTGTGGAGAGTCTGCAGAAGGATCTAGATAGGCTGGGCGAATGGGCCAGGAAATGGCAAATGGAATTCAATGTTGGCAAGTGTGAGGTGGTCCACTTTGGTAGGAGGAATGGTAGGAAGGACTATTACTTACGGGGCGAAAAACTGCAGCAGGCGACGGTGCAGAGGGACCTCGGGGTCCTTGTGCATGAGTCGCAAAAACCCAGCTTGCAGGTGCAGCAGGTGGTCAGGAAGGCGAATGGGATGCTGGCCTTCATAGCGAAGGGGATTGAATATAAAAGTAGGGAGGTCTTGCTGCAGCTGTATAGGGCATTGGTGAGGCCGCAGCTGGAGTACTGTGTGCAGTTTTGGGCGCCGCACCTGCGCAAGGATGTTTTGGCCCTGGAGGGAGTGCAGAGGAGGTTTACTCGGCTGATACCGGAGTTGAGGGGATTGAGCTATGAGGAGAGGCTGAATAAACTAGGCTTGTACTCGTTAGAGTTTAGAAGAATGAGGGGAGATCTCATTGAGACGTATAAGATGATGAATGGGATGGATAGGATAGAGGTGGAGAGACTGTTCCCGCTCAAAAAAGACAGTAGGACTAGGGGGCACAGCCTCAAGATAAAGGGGGGGCGGTTTAGAACAGAGTTGAGGAGGAACTTCTTCACTCAAAGGGTGGTGAATCTTTGGAATTCTCTGCCCGTTGAAGTGGTGGAGGCTGCCTCGCTAAATATTTTTAAGAAACGGGTTGATGGGTTTTTGATAAGAGAGGGGATTAAGGGTTATGGGGAGAGGGCGGGAAGGTGGAGCTGAGTCACGACAGATCAGCCATGATCTTATTGAATGGCGGGGCAGGCTCGAAGGGCCAGATGGCCTACTCCTGCTCCTATTTCTTATGTTCTTATGTTCTTAAACCATTCACCAGCTCAGTGTATAGAATTTCATCCCAGCTGCTGAAACACCAACAAGTTCACGAATGATATTCAGGGTTGGATTCTGCTGTTACTGTTTCAGCTCTCAGTTACATCCAGGACTGCATTTTGTTCATTCTCACAGCAGGTCAATGGGGAGGGTTTCTTTCTGCTGGACTGGCTGGTCTCATGGCTTTGCCTCCAGTGGGCTGATGCTCTTTGAGCTTTGTTGCGATTGCCTGGTTTCAGATTTAACAAGAATGACAGAGTGACAGGGTGTTAGGAAGTTCAGAGATATTTAGTCAGTATTTCTGTTTGAAACCCCCCCAGATGCCGATGCAATTTCCTTTGTAATTGATTGTTTCCACTTCCTCCACCCTCGTAGGGAGCAGGTTCCAAGTCAATACCATTCGCTGCAGTAAAATATTCTTCCTCACATTCCTCCCCCTGCATCTCTGACTCAAAACCTTAAATCTGTGTCCACCCTCGTCCTTGTCCCATCAGCGAATGGGAACAATTTTTCTTTGTCCACCTTATCTAAATCTGTCAGAATCTTGTCCACCTCTGTCAAATCTCCCCTCAACCTCCTTTGCTCCAAGAGGAACAACTCCAGCCTGACATTGACAATAAAGAACAAACTAACAGAATATGTTAATAACTGAAATCAAATGGGAATGTTGAATTTCTGTTTTAAAGAGATTGTGGATATATTGTCCTGGACAATAATGAAATTGGGATAACTCATCTTGGATGTGGTTGAATGGAATATATCAATCTGGTATCCACTTACAGTTAGTGAAAGTCTGGAATGAGTAGCTGGAAATCACTCCAATAGCATTGTGGCTGTATTTACAGGCATTGTAGCAGTTCAAGAAGGCAGTGTTGGGGTTGAGCATGGCCGAGGCAGCTACATACAGACACATTCTGTTATAATTGAAGGACTGCAGATTGAATGTGAGGCATGATGAGACTGGACTATCTTGACCACATTCCTGTGACAGCTCAGTTTCTGCAATTACAGACCATTAAAGCTGTTTAGCAGAGCCCTGACAGAGGACCTGGTGAGAATATTTACTCAGAATGAGTTGGAATTAAACTTATCCCAGGACTGGCTGGTGTTCAGTGGCTGAGATACCTGAATCTGTAAAAAGTGGGGTCTGACCAATCAACAAACAGTGGTAGGTAGTTGGTTAAGAAATTAAGAAGTGTTCTCAGGGATTGTTTAATTTATCTTAAATTTGTGATAAAAACGGTGACTGATTTGTGACCCGATAGTCAGTGAAGTGATGGTATACTCCAAGTAGCACTGGACTGAAAAGTGGATCCTCTGAGAGTAGATCGTAATGGTTATTATCTTACCCCATCATGGCCAGTGAAAAATCGAGTGGGTACCGGACAGGTCTCTTACCTGCCATTTGGAAACTAAGAACACAAAACCTATCGATAAAATGGTTTGAGAACAGAGCCATTTCGTGTCTGGATGACACTTCATTAAGAGCTCTGATAAAGGGTCATCCAGACTCGAGACATTGACTCTATTCTCTCTCCACAGATGCTGTCAGACTTGCTGAGATTTTCCAGCATCCGCAGTATTTCACTTTTATGATAAAATGAGATTTGGAATCCCCACGACCCTCCCCCAAAACAGAGAGAGTGGTGGGAGAGGTAAAAAAGGGTAAGAATGAAGAAGTCTGTGTTCTGATTCTCCGAGCCCATGTAGAATTAACAAAATGAGTGAATCAGTTTATAAAGCACAGAAGTTACCATCCCTAACTATAACTGATCAAATTACAATAATTAGGTTGAGGAATGTAACAAAAAACAGAATAGATGAAGTTTAAAATCAAGTTTGTTTTGTTGTTAGAAAAGTTTTTAAATTTTGTAAAGTGCCATAATTACGTGCCAAGTTTTTTCTGCTCACTCCCCACCCCTTTAGGGTCTGTTGAAAAGTTAACCCTTTCAGCAGTCAGTTGATTTGTTTTTACATCAATCGGAAACTCATGTCTATTTTAGTTTATAATTGTGGATTTATTTGAACTGGTTAAATCTGGAAATTTTAAGTGAATCCTGGAGGAATTTGGAATAACTGAGAATTCTCTCATTGTCACCTCAACCCCAGATAAAGAACAAAAATTTTACAGGTGGTAATGGTAACTCAATAAACTGTTTGTCGATTGAATCAGGCTTGAGTGTTGAATGATTCTTCTGAATACATTGCCCCCAACACACTGGGTACATTACCACTGGAGAGCAGGTATTGCCAAAACCTTCAGAGAATACAGACTCACGAAAGCCAGTGTCCCAGTTTGAAGACTTATCTTTTATTTGACCAACAATCGAAGGGAAACATTATTGGACAGTTTAATACCTCTCTAGAAGAGAAGTATCCTGATCTCTGCAATAACTCTGACATAAAATGCTTAGGATAGATCAATTATACATTCTTCATGTCAAATTCTCCCGCCTTTCATTAGTTGTGAACCAATCATTTTCCATACAAAGAAAATCATTCATACTTTAATCATTAATTGCATTTTACCCTCTGACATTCAATGTCATTTAACTTAATGCTGGTAGTGTCTAAAATGCCTAATGGTTTAAAATTTCTCAAACTTATCAGGAATTTTCTCCAACAGCTTGCCATTGCGGAGCTCGGTGTACAGCACTTGTTTCGGGAATCTTGTGTGGGGCTTGAGGACAATGTGGCCTGCCCATCACAGCTGGTCTACTGTGACCAGTGCCTCCCTACTGGGGATATTGGCCTGGGGGAGGACGCTCACTTTGGTATGCCTATCCTACCAGTGGATTTGCAGGATTTTGTGGAGGCAACATTGGTGACATCTCTCCAGGGATTTGAGGTATCTGCTGTTCACTGTCCATGTTTCTGATGGATACGGGAGGGCGGGGACCACAGCTGCTCTGCAGACCATGAGCTTGGTGCCTACGATTTGAGGTCTCGGGCTCCGAACACTCTGTTCCTCATGTGCCCGAAGCCTGCACTGGCGTATTGGAGTCACTGCTGGATTTCATCGCCGATGTCTGCCTGTGCCAGCAGGAGGCTCCCAAGGTGTGGGAAATGATCCACATTGTCCAGGAGCTCACCGTGGATTTTGGTGGTCGGGAGGGGGAGCAGGAGTGGGCTGGGAGAGAACCTTTGTTTCCTGGATGTTTAGTCTGAGGCCCATTCTCTCACAGGCCTCACTGGAAGCATCAAGTTTGTAGATAAGTTTAACCTTGTTTATTGCTGTCACAAATAGGCTTACGTTAATGCTACAATAAAGTTACTGTGAAAATCCGCTAGATCAACCATTGAGTGTGCTCACAGACACACTCAGATTGTGGACAAAGCCCAATCCCTCACTCAAACCAGTCTCCCACTGCCTTGGAAAAGCAGCCATCATTAAGTACCCCCACGCACCCCGGACATTCTCTCTTCCATCTTCGTCCATTGAGAAAAAGAGACAAAAGTCTGAGGACATGTATCAACCAAGTCAAAAACAGCTTCTTGTATGCTGTCAGCAAACTTTTGAGTGGACCTAACACATACACCTCTGACTGTAACATTCTGCACTCTCTCCTTCCCTTTGTACAGTATGCTGTCTGTATAGCGTAAGAAACAATACTTTTCACTGTAAACTAATACACGTGACAATAATAAATCAAATCAAATAGGCATTTTTAAATTTAATTTGTGGGACATGGGCATCGCTGGCTGGCCAGCATTTATAGCCCATCCCTAGTTGCCTGAGGGCATTTGAGAGTTAACCACATCACTGTGGCTCTGGAGTCACATGTAGGCCAGACCAATGAAGGACAGCAGATTCGCTTCTCTAAAGGACATTAATGAATCAGATGGGTTTTTACAACAATCGACAATGGTTTCATGGTCATCAGTAGGTTCTTAATTTTTTTTATTGATTTCAAGTTCCACCATCAGCCGTGGTGGGATTTGAACCCAGGTCTCCACAACATTAGCTGAGTTTTTGGATTAATAGTTTAGTGATAATACCACTAGGCCAGCAGTACCCCCCCACCAGAGTCTGCATACTGCAGCCTGATGACTGAGATTGGGATGGTCTTGGTTCTGGCCTGGTGGGGTGGGACATTGAAAGCTTCCCACTGGTCCAGTAGATGAGCTCAACTCCAGCGGGAAGCTTCATGGTGCTGGGGTGGAGTGTTGATGCGGGGAAGGTGGGGATGGATGTTGATGCGATGATGCAGCCCTACTTGACCCCAGTTTGCACTCGTACTGATCGCCTCACCGTAGGATGAATGTGATTGCACTGGAGGGGATTCAGAGGAGGTTCACCAGGATGTTGCCTGGGATGGAGCAGCTGAGCTATAAGGAGAGACTTGATAGGGTTGGATTGTTTTCTTTAGAGCAGAGAAGGCCGAGGGGGGACATGATTGAGGTGTACAAGATTATGAGGGGTATGGACAGGGTGGATAGGAAGCAGCTTATTTGAAGGATCAATAATGAGTATCCCTTATTTGAGGATCAATAATGAGGTGTCATCATTTTAAGGTGAGAGACAGGAGGTTTTGGGAGATTTGATGATAAATGTTTTCACCCAGAGGGTGGTGGGAGTCTGGAATTCACTGTCTGGGAGGGTAGTAGAGGCAGAAAACCTCACAACCTTTAAAAAGCACATGGATGAGCACTGGAATGTTTTGACAGTTCAAAACCATCAGCCAAGTGCTGGAAAATGGATTAGTGTAAATTTAGTATAGTTTTGTCAGTGCAGACTCGATGGGCTGAAAGGCCTCTTCTGTACTGTATGACTCTATGAGTTGTGAACTTGCTGGTGTTTCTGCAGTCGGGATGACTGAGTGAATCCCTTCCCACACACAGTGCAGGTGAACGGTCTCTCCCCAGTGTGAACTCGCTGGTGTGTCCGCAGGGCAGATGATGATCTGAATCTCTTTGTGCAGTGAGAGCAGCTGAACGGTCTCTCCTCAGTGTGAATGCGCTGGTGGGACATCATTAGCTGAGAGCTTTTGAAATCCCTCCCACAGTCAGAGCATTTAAAGGGTCTCTCCTGGATGTGAATGACATTGTGCCTCAGCAAGTAGGGCAACTGACTGAAATCTTTCCCACACACTGGGCAAGTGAACGGCCTCTCCCCAGTGTGAACTAACTGGTGTCTCCGCAGGCCTGATGCCACACTGAATCCTTTCCCACACACAGAGCAAATGAACGGCCTCTCCCCAGTGTGAACTCGCTGATGGCTCTGCAAATCAACTAACTGAGTGAACCCCTTCCCACACACAGAGCAGATGAAAGGTCTCTCCCCAGTGTGAAATCGGTGGTGTCTCTGCAGACTGGATAACCGAGTGAATCCTTTCCCACACACAGAGCATTTGAATGGCCTCTCCCCAGTGTGAACTCGCTGGTGTCTCTGTAAATCAATTATCTGAGTGTATCCCTTCCCACACACAGAGCAGGTGAACGGTCTCTCCCCAGAGTGACTGCGCTGATGAATTTCCAGCTGAGACGGAAAACTGAATCCTCTCCCACAGTCCCCACATCTCCATGGTTTCTCCATGGTGCAGGTGTCCTTGTAACTCTCCAGGTTAAACAATCAGTTAAATCTCACACAGAACACAGGTACAGTCTCTCCCCACTGTGAATGCTGCGATGTATTTTCAGGCTGTGTAACTGGTTAAAGTTCTTTCTGTACTCAGTGCACTGGAACACTCTCACTCAACTGTGTGTATGTGTCTTGATGCTTTTCCAGTCAGACTGATGCTTAAAATCTCCTTAAGCAGATAGAACAGTGAAACATTTCTCCTTCTAGATTCAAAAGTCGATGATATTGAGGTCCCGGCGAATTGAGTGACTCTGTCAGATGTTGATGTGACGTTTGCTTTGAGATTTCTGTCTGTAAATCCTCATCTTCTGATATCCTGTAAAAGGAGTTCACAAATATCATCAGTGTCAGTACAGAATAGAAATTCAGGACAGACAATTCTAGTTTTCTATGGCACATTCTTTCCTCTCTCATTCCACAAAAGTTGTAAATCTCCATTCCAAACACTTTCCCTCCATTCTCATTCTGCTGTATCTAATGTTCACCCTCCCAATTCTCCTGAAGGTGCCGATTGACAGACCCATGCTCACTGTTTCCTGTCCTGGACACAGAGAGCTGAAAATCTCCATGCAGGCTGCCAGACAGATGTCTATAATACTGGATAAAAGTATAATATACAGGACATTATTACTTGAGTAGTGGTAGAACGGGGATTTGAGGAAGATTAATATCTAGGTCGGCAGAGCACAAATCTAGAACTCGCTGCCTATGAGGATGGTGAAACAGAAGATGTTCAATAATTTCAAAATGAAATTGGGTGGGCGCTTAAAGGAAATAAAACTTGTAGAGGAATGTTGATAGAGGGAAAGAAAAGGACTGATTGGTTCGTTCTGCAAAGAATCAATCTGCGGTCTATAAGGTGATGTGGAGATGTTGAGGTTGAACTGGGGTGGGAGCTCCGAAAACTCGTACTATCAAATAAACCTGTTGGACTTTCACCTGGTATTGTGAGACTTCTTACTGTCCATAAGATGTACAGGTTAGGTTGATTAGCCATGCTCAATTGCCACTTAGTGTCCCAGGATGTGTGGGTTGGGGGATTAGCAGGATAAATCCGTCGTACTACAGGGAGAGAGTCTCTGAAGAATGCTCTGTTGGAGAGTCTGTGCAGACTTGATGGGCCGAAAGGCCTCCTTCTGCACTGCAGGGATTCCATGACTTGAGTTGCCCAATAGACTCCTGTGCTGCAATGACTTTATGACTGGAAATATATAATGTGGCTACAGTAATATATTACAGAACTGGAAATAATAAGAAATGGAAAGGGGGTGGGGGAAGGAAAGTATTTTACTCACAAATGTTGGAGACAGCAGCAAGTTTTCTGAAGCTCAATCTTCATTCACACAGAGCCCATGCTCTGATTGACTGGAGGACCAGAGTTCTTCCGGTCCTCCAACTCTCCTATCTCAGCTCGCTGGTCACGGAGGGTGGGCATGATGTGGGTATGCCGGCGTTGGACTGGCGTAAACACAGTAAAAAGTCTGACAACACCAGGTTTTAGTCCAACCGATTTATTGTGGGAACAGCCCCGCACATGCGCAGGTTGCCTTCTCCCTTGGACATGCGCACTCCTGGGCCGGGGGGAGGGGAGATCAGCAAGCGGCTCCTCGTTCTGGCCGGAGCCGCCAGCCGCTTGTCTGGAAACCTTGGCTCGAGGAGAAGGGGAACAACGGGTGGGGGCGGGGCTCCCGGGTCCGCGAGCCTGCGCACTGGAATCCGGAGATGTCACCGCGGAGCAGAGTGATTCCTATTGGCTGATTTAATTCGGGGCTCCGGATGTTCGCCAATGAGCTTCAGAGTAAAGCTTCCTCTCTACAACAAAGAATCACAGACTCCCCTCAGTGCAGAAAGAGGCCCTTCGGCCCATCGAGTCTGCACTGACCACAATCCCACCCAGGCCCTACCCCTTTATCCCTACGTATTTATCCGCTAATCCCTCTAACCTATGCATCTCAGGACTCTAAGGGGCAATCGTTAGCATGGCCAATCAACCTAACCTGCACATCTTTGGACTGTTGGAGGAAACAGGAGCACCCGAAGGAAACCCACGCAGAGACAAGGAGAATGTGCAAACTCCACACGGACAGTGACCCAAGCCGGGAATCAAACCCAGATCCCTGGAGCTGTGAAGCAGCAATGCTAACCCCTGTGCTACCATGCAACCCATCTGAGGGGGAACATTTGGGAGGAAATCAATGTTTTCCACTTTTCATTTCTTTTCTCATTCTGGGGGAAATTGGGGACTTGCAGCAACTGAAGGGAAAGGAAGTGGATCCAGTCTGTAAATTCCACACATTTTTAGTCGAGTGATATAGATGTATATCTGTATGACAGCCTGTATGGAGATTTTCAGCTATGTGCCTCCAGGACAGGAAGCATGGATCTGTCAATCAGCCTCAATCAGCACCTTCAGGAGAATTAGGAGGGTGAATATTAGATACAGCAGAATGAGAATGGAGGGAGGGTGTGTGGGGTGGAGACTTACAACTTTTGGGGAATGAGAGAGGAAAGAATGTTCCATAGAAATTACAATTACCTGTTCTGAATTTCTATCCTGTACTGACACTGATTATTTTTGTAAAACTCTCTTACAGGATCTTATAAATTTCTTTAAGTTGCCTCTCATCCTCTTCCGCTCTAAAGAGAAAAGTACCAGCTCCCTCAACCTTTCCTCATAAGTCCTATCCTCCAAAGCAGGCAGCTTCTTGGTAAATCTCCTCTGTACTCTCTCCAATGCTTCCACATCCTTCTTATAGTGAGGTGACCAGAATTGAATACAATTTTCCAAATGTGGTCTTACCAAGGTCCTGTATAGTTGCAACATAACCCCACCGCTCTTAAACTCAAACCCCCTGTTAATAAACACTGACACTCTATTGGCCTTCTTCACAGCTCTATCCACTTGAGTGGATATGAACACCAAGATCTGTGGATATGACCCCCAAGGTATCTTTGTTCCTCCATATTCCTCAGAACCCTGCTGTTGACTCCGTAATCCAAATTCAAATTTGTCCTAACAAAATGAATCACCTCGCACCTCAGCCCAGCTCTGCATCCTATCAACGTCTCTTTGAAGCCTGCAAGAGCTCTCCATCTCATCCACTACTCCACCAATCTTGGTGTCATCAGCAAATTTACTAACCCACCCTTCAGCCCCCTCTTTCAAGTCATTGATAAAAATCACAAATAGCAGAGGACCGAGCACTGATCCCTGTGGTACACAGCTGGTAACTGGCCTCCAGTCTGAATATTTTCCCTCCACCACCCTCTGTCTTCTATGAGATAGCCAGTTACTTATCCAACTGGCAAATTTTCTTCTATCCCACACCTCCCTATTTTCTTCATGAGCCTACCATGGGGAACCTTATCAAATGCTGTACTAAAATACGTGTACACAACACCAAATGCTCTACCTTCGTCCACACACTTAGTTACCTACTCAAAGAATTCAATCAAATTTGTGAGGCAAGACTTACTCCTCACAAATCCGTGCTGACCATCCCAGATTAAGCTGCATCTTTCCAAATGGTCATAAATGCTATCCCTCAGGACCTTTTCCATTAACTTACTGACCACTGAAGTAAGATTCACTGGCCTAAAATTACGAGATGAAAGTTTTTTTTTACTCGGGTTTGAACCGAGGACTTACAGTGTGGGAAGCGAACATGATAACCACTACACTATAGAAATAGCTGTCACTGTGCATGGATGTTAGGGAACTTGAGGAAATAAATAGTGATGTCTTGAGGAGTGTACATATAACAAAGGAGGTGGTGCTGGATGGCTTAAAACGCATCAAGGCAGATAAATCCCCTGGACATGATGAAGAGTATCCCAGGACATTATGGGAGGCTAGGCAGGAAATTGTGGGTCCCCTAGCAATGATATTTGGATCATCAATAATCACAGGCGAGGTGCCTGAAGTTTCGAGGGTAGCAAATGTTGTGCCTTTGTTTAAAAAGGGCTGCAGGGAAAAGCCTGGGAACTACAGGCCAGTGAGCCTTTCATCTGTAGTGGGTAAGCTATTAGAAGATATTTTGAGACAGGATCCATAGGCATTTAAAAATGCAGGGACTGATTAGGGACAGTCAGCATGGCTTTGTGAGTGTCTCACAGATTTGATTGAGTTTTTTGAAGGGGTAAACAAGAAGGTTGATGAGGGCAATGCAGTTGATATTGTCAACCTGGACTTTAGCAAGCCAAAAGAGAAAATGCTGGAAAATCTCAGCAAATCTGGCAGCATCTGTACGGATTGAAAGGACTTTAGCAAGGCCTTCGACATGGTACTGCATGGGAGGCTGTTGCACAAGGTTAAATCTCACGGGATTCACAATGAGGTAGCTAAATGGATTCAAAATTGGCTTGATGACAGAAGCCAGAGAGTGGATGTTGTTTCTCAGATTGGAACTCTGTGACCAGCAGTGTGCCTCAGGGATCAGTATTGGGTCCACTGTTATTTGTCATTTATATTAATTATTTGGATGAGAATGTAGGAGGCATGGTTAGTAAGTCTGCAGATGACCCCAAGATTGCTGGCATAGTGGACAGTGAAGAAGGTTATCAAGGATTGCAATGAGATGTTGATCAATTGGGCCAGTGGGTTGACGAATGGCATGAGTTGGCCTTGATAGATTGGGGAGAGTTACTTAAAGGGATGACAGTGGATAGGTGGCACAGGGAGCAATCCTGTGATTACAACCCAAGAGGTCTTGCTTTTTAACTTTCTACCTAACTCCCTTAACTGCTGTTGTAGGACCTCATCCTACCTTTGTACCAATATGTACTATGACCACTGGCTGTTCACCCTCTTGTTTCAGAATGCTTTCTGTCCTTTTAGAGACTTCCTGGACCCTGACATCAGGGAGGCAACACAACGTCCTGGAGTCTCTTTCATATCCGCAGAAGCACCTATCTGCACCCCTAACAATAGAGACCCTTATAACTATAGCTCGAGTGATCTTTATACCTCACTGCTGAACAACAAAGCCAGCCGTGGTGCCAGGTCTCTGGCTGCTGTATTTATCCCCTGATAAGCTATACCCCTTCCCAATAGAATCCAAATGGTATATTTGTTAGAGAAGGAGATGACCACAGGGGATTCTTGTATTGACTGCCTGCCCCTTCTAGCACTCACCCATCTATCAGCCTGCACCTTGAGTGTGACCATGTCTCTCAAGCTCCTAACTGTGACACTTTCATGCTCCTAAATGCATCCAACTGCTGCTCCAACCTATCCATGCGGTCCGAAAGGAGCTGCAATTGGGTGCACTTCCTGTTGATGTACTCATCCGTGATGCTGGAAGCATCACAGACCTCCCACATCTCACAAGTGCAGCACTTAACCCCACTGACTGACATTTCTTAAGAACATAAGAAATAGGAGCAGGAGTAGGCCATCTAGCCCTTCGAGCCTGCCCCACCATTCAATAAGATTATGGCTGATCTGTCGTGGCTCATTTCCACATTCCCGCCCTCTCCCCATAACCCTTAATCCCTCTCTCATCAAAAACCCATCAACCCGCGTCTTAAAAATATTTAGTGAGGTAGCATCCACCGCTTCAACGGGCAGAGAATTCCAGAGATTCACCACCCTTTGAGTGAAGAAGTTCCTCCTCAGCTCCGTTCTAAACCCTTTATCTTGAGGCTGTGCCCCCTAGTCCTACTATCCTTTCTGAGCGGGAAGAGTCTCTCCACCTCGATCCTATCCATCCCATTCATCATATACGCCTCAATGAGATCTCCCCTCATTCTTCTAAACTCTAACGAGTACAAGGCTAATTTATTCAGCCTCTCCTCACAGCTCAACCCCCTCAACTCCGGCATCAGCCTAGTAAACCTCCTCTGCACTCCCTCCAAGGCTAAAATATCCTTGCGTAAGTACGGCGCCCAAAACTGCACACAGTACTCCAGCTGCGGCCTCACCAATGCCCTATACAGCTGCAGCAAGACCTCCCTACTTCTATATTCAATCCCCCTTGCTATGAAGGCCAGCATCCCATTCGCCTTCCTGACCACCTGCTGCACCTGCAAGCTGGGTTTTTGCGACTCATGCACAAGGACCCCGAGGTCCCTCTGCACCGTCGCCTGCTGCAGTTTTTCGCCACGTAAGTAATAACCCTTCCTACCATTATTCCTTCCAAAGTGGACCACCTCGCACTTGCCAACATTAAATTCCATTTGCCATTTCCTGGCCCATTCGCCCAGCCTATCTAGATCCTTCTGTAGACTCTCCACACCCTCCGCACAATTTGCCGATCCCCCAATCTTGGTGTCATCAGCAAATTTCGACACCCTACACTCGGTTCCCTCCTCCAGATCTTCTATATAAATGGTAAATAGCTGAGGCCCCAGCACCGACTCCTGGGGCACTCCACTAGTCACCATCCGCCAATCCGAATAGCATCCATTGACCCCCACTCTCTGCCTCCTATTTGACAACCAATCCTCTATCCACACTAACACCCTACCCCCAACTCCATGTCCCCTGACCTTCTGCAATAACCTCTTGTGAGGTACCTTGTCAAACGCCTTCTGAAAATCAAGAAAGACCACATCCACCGGCTCTCCTCTATCCACCACCCTAGACACATCCTCATAGAACTCCAGTAAATTTGTCAGACACGACTTCCCTTTAACGAAACCATGCTGCGTCTGCTCTATCAAGCAATTCCTCTCAAGATGCCTCGCTATTTCCTCCTTGATGACGGATTCTAACATTTTACCTACCACAGACGTTAAACTAACCAGCCTATAATTCCCTGCCTTTTGCCTGGCATCCTTCTTAAACAACGGCGTAACACTAGCCGTTTTCCAATCTTCCGGCACTTCCCCGGGATCCAGCGACGTCTGGAAAATAACCACCAAGGCATCCACTATCACCTCCGCCATTTCTTTCAGAACCCTTGGATGCATTCCATCCGGTCCTGGCGACTTGTCTACAATCAGCCCCCTCCAGTCTGTCGAGCACCGCCTCTCTAGTAACAGTGATGTCATTAAGACCCTCCAGTCCTACCACCTTTCCATCTCTAACACCCGGCAAATTATTCACGTCCTCCTCCGTGAAGACCGAAATAAAAAAGTTATTCAAGACCTCAGCCATATCCCCATCCCCTACCACTAAGTCCCCTTTCTCATCCTCTAAAGGACCAACGTTCATCCTAGCCAGCCTCTTCCTTTTTATATATTTATAAAAACTCTTGCTATCCTTTTTTATATTAAACGCTAGCCCAGCTTCATAGTTTCTCTACCCTTCTTTATCAACTTCTTTGTCAATCTTTATTGACATTTAAACTTCTCCCAATCCTCTTCTCGCCCACTACTCTTAGCTACTCTAAACACCTCCGCTTTTAATTTAACACTTTTCTTCACCTCCTTCGTTATCCACGGCTTATTACCTCGCCTTCTACAGTCCTTTTTGACCATCGGAATAAATTTCTGCTGAGCACCAAGAAAGATCTCCTTAAAGATCCTCCACTGCTCCTCAGCAGACCAACGCGCTCCCCCAGTCCACATTCGCCAATTCTTCTCTCATCCTGCCGTACTCCCCTCTGTTCAAACAAAGGATGCGCGTCTGGGAACCCACTTTCTCCTCCTCCATCTGCACCAGAAACTCGAGCACCAGTTAAATTATTTAAGAAAATTTATAAAACTCTTACCTTCACTTTTACCTTCTTGCAGTGTCTTTTTAAGATAAATTGGGGGTGTTCTCCTGGGAGCAAAGTAGATTGATAGAGGTATACAAAGGTACATGGAGGTGTTGAAGTTTACATGCTCTTTTTACACATGTACAAGCTTTATGGGTCATCCAGTCTCGAAACGTTGGTTCTGTTCTCTCTGACGTGGAGATGGCAGCATTGGACTTGGGTAAACACAGTAAAAAGTCTCACCACACCAGATTAAAGTCCAACGGGTTTATTTGGGAGCAAAATCCACTAGCTTTCACAGCACTGCTCCTTCTTCAGGTGAGTGGGAGTTCTATTCACATACAAGGCATATAAAGACACAAATTCAATTTACAAAATAATGGTTGGAATGCAAATTTTTACAGGTAATCAAGTCTTAAATGTGAGTGGAGAGTGATCTATTGTCTCTCCGCAGATGCTGTCAGATCTACTGAGATTTTCCAGCATTTTCTGTTTTAATTTCCCCTTTCTTTCCTTCTCTGTCACCGCTCTGCCTCATCAATAAGACATTGGGACTCAGAGGATTGATGCAGTTTGATGGACAAGTTGTCTCCATTCTGAACAATGGGGAACAAGCTCCTCCCTCTCAATGACATCATTGCCCTCCACAAACATGGCGGCCGCACGAACGCACTGCTACATTTTGTCCCCAATAAAGATGGCGAACGTTAAACCGGGACGAACATGAGGAGCTGCAGCCCTGCTGGGTACAAACTGGGTCCGGGAAGCTCTCTTCCGCGGTTTGCGGCTTACACAACACGCTTACGCAGCGTTTCCACCCACCTGGGCGATCCATTGCTCTCTCCGTACCGTCAATCACTAACAGATTTCCGAGTCCCAAATCAAGCCGCTTTCCACCGCCAGTACTCACACTGCGCATGTGCCAGTCAAAGCTGGCCACGCCCCTCATTCGCTATTATTGGTTGGAGGACCAATCGGTCTTCCAGCACTCAACCTCTTCCCATTGGTCTCTGCTGCCGTCAATCAGCTGGGCATTGTGACGGTGATTTGCTGCTTGTCCAATAATAACGGAGTCTCAGTGTAACAATGACACACACAGGTTCCAGTACAATCAGAGTGGAGATGGAGCACAGAGAAAACACAGCAAAGCACTGACTTACCCTGAGTGTAACAAATGCAATGTTTGTTCAAGTAATAAGAACCACGTTGCAGTATGTTAGTGAACACAGCATTAGATCCAATGTGATGATAATACAATCAGCATCTAGTGCACCGTAACCAAAGTTTAGGTTTCATTTGATAGTGCGAGTGAGCCGTGGTGTCTTGATATAGTGTATTTAAATTCCGGTGTGTGTTACTCTGCCACTGTCATTATCAGACAATAACCTATCTGTTATTCCAATCCTGCTGTATTTTACAACTGCAGCTCCTGAGATTGATTGAAAGGTCGTTTTCAGTGTCTCTGAGGCATTTTAACTGCAGGTAATCTGACATTAGGCCCAACAAACATTCGATTATAATAGGAGGACAAGGTGTAAGGGAGCAATGATATTTTAAGGTGTTTGTGTATTAGTGAGTGTCACTGGGAGGTGAATAATAAAATAGAAGTGGAAACATCATAATAGAGACACATGTGTGATTGACTCAGCCTGACTGAGAGCTGTTATATTTAAGAATTTGAGAATAATGAGGATCTCCTGAGATTTCTGATATCTGAAGTGTATCTGTTAGAGGAATTGAAAATAATCAGTTCCTTTTCATGGTTATCCGCAGTTCTCAAGTTACACAGATACATAGGAAACAGATCTGACAGCTCATCAAACCCAATGTTTAAATCTTCTGCTTGAGACACACTGTGACTGAAAAGACTAAATATTAAAACCTTAGGGGAGAAACATTCAGACTCTCACAAAGATGAATGAACTATCTAATTAATCCCATTCACCATAACTCTGCCAATATTTGTCCAATTTCTTTTGAAAGTTACTATTAAACCTGCTTCTAGCAACTGTAAGTTTGTGCACTCCAGATCATATCAAGTTATTGTGTAAAACATTCTCCTTACCACACCCTTCAATTCTGTTGTCAGTTATATTAAATCTGTGTCCTCTGCTTACAGACACTCCTACACTTGGGAAATTGATTCTCTCCATTGACAGATCCTCCTGCTCCTGGGAGACAATTTCTCTCCATTGACATTACCATAAATTATTTGTCATTTTAAACACTTTTATTAAATCTCCCCACCATATTCCCTAATCTAAGATGGATAACACATGTTTCTCTTGCCCTGAAGAATTATATGTACTCAAAATATTATCTGTTTCTCTCTGGACAGATGCCACCGAACCTGCTGGGTTTTTCTGCTTTTCTCCCTGTCTTTCCTTCTATAATCAATCAGAAACTCTCTATGATTTTGAACATCTCAATTAAATAGGAACACATGGAGACTGAGAAAGATGCAGAGGAAGGGAAAGACTGAGAGATATTTTGAGAAAGCTTTTAAAAAGTAGAAAGACAAAGTGTCAAAGATAAAAGATGAGAAACAGAGGAAACAAGCAATACAGAGAGAATAATATAGCATATAAGAGAGCAGGCTATCAGTTCTTGGCTATGGGGAGCAGAGGGAACTCAGTAATTGATCCACAAACACAGCTGGTTATATCTGTGAATGGAAACTCTGAACAGAAATAACTGGCTCATTTGTAAATGTCACCACAATGTGACCTGTGTGATTCTGCCCTGACTCCGTGCACAGATATAGACTGCATTGACAGATGTTCTCACCAGATTATGGTCCCTGGATTTATTTTCTGCTCAGAAATGAGATGTGTGGTTTGGAACAGTCAGAGAAACAGGAAGTTGTGTTATTTGAGGATGAAACAGCCGGCGTCAGTTTGATGTTATCACCGTGAACAGTCTTCCTGCCTGTGAGGATGAACTCACTCTGACAGCATCAAGAACAACCACACAGATTGCTGCTGGTCTCAGCATTACGTTCACCTCTATTCCCATGTTAAACAATAAAGAAAGGAGATTCTTTGGATTTTTAACACAGTCATCGAATTGAGAGATGGATCGAGGGACATCACTGGGAGAAATAAGGAGGAATTAAGAGAACAAATGAGTTTTCCCAAAGAGAGATATTAGAAAAGAGATTTAAAGTGAGTCAGGGCCTGTCGGACGAAGTGGGAGACAGAAACAGAGAAGATTGAATCTCCATCAATGAGATGTTTTCTCAGATATCAAAGAGATGAAGTATGTTTGTGCTTTTTCAGAGAGGTAACGAGAGAGAGAAAACAATGAATAAGTTTAAGGAAATAGGAAGGTTAAATGAGAGAGTGTTTGAAAGAAAAAGGGATGTTAAGTGACAAAGACAGAATCTGAGAGGAACGTGGTTGAGTGAATGTGAGAGAGGAGCTAGATTAGAGTGTGACAGAGGTGGAAGGTAAGTGTGAGTGAATGCCTGGAGAGAAAGAGCAACGTTCAGTGAATGTGAAAAAGATGAGAAGTGTTAAATGATTGAGTTTCTGAAAGAGAGATGTTAAGTGAGTGAATGTCTGAAAGCGAGGAGAACAAGTTCACATATCTAGGGATCACTGAGACTGATCAAAATAAGGAGATAACCCAGAAAACTAAAAACAAGAAACTTCAGCTAAATTCTTAAATGGTCAGTCAGGGCTCTGATGCTGCTCAGCTTCTCTTTGCTCTGTTGATAATGGTTAAAGGCTATCAGAGTGACGTTTATTTAAAAGGATAGTGTGTGGGAAGCACACATCATCAAAACTGAGAATTCTTGGAACACACTGCAGCTCCTTCTCTATTCATCTGGGAATCAAAATTGTTGTCTAATTGTCCCAGCAGTTAACAGGCTCCTTTGAAGTTCTCCAGCTACTATGTTAATGCAGACTTCAACCAATTTATTTTAAGCCAGTTTCTGTTCAATAAACCAGAACTCACACACACGTGCACACACACACTAAAATGTTTCAAACTTTTTTGCATTTTTAGTCTGGAAACCTAAACCTGCCGTTTCACTTTCAGTCAGAAACAGATCCCAGTTTTCCACCAATCTTTGACAACATGTTTCCAGCATTCACCATAGTTCTTCCTGACTCTAAACACAGTTGTAAAGGAGCTTCTGTTCCATGTCTGGGAGCTCTGAACCATGGAAAAGAGCGACTGGGACACATTTCTTACATACCTCAGGATTCACTCACATGGGGACTCCACTGTCAGGGAAAAGTGATGAGAAAGACCAAAGTGTTGTGTGTTCTTCTTAGCCTGACCATGAAGGACTGTGTCAAGAATGAAGTTCTGTTTACTGTATTTTCCTCCCTCAGACTGCCCTTTCTGAGCTGCAGCCTGGTGATGTTGAACACTCAAATGGAAAAGACAAAAATCTACAACAATAATTCAATCAAATGTCTATTTCACATTTATTCAGAATATCAAATCTCAATAGAAGAAAAAAGTCAGAATTAACATAATTCAGTCCTGGGTATGATTAACAGCATCAATATGTGTAGAATCCAAACCTTGCAATCTCTTGTGAACTCGCTGGTGTGTTAGCAGGTGGGATGACTGAATAAATTCCTTTCCACAGACACTACAGGTGAATGGCCTCTCCCCAGTGTGAACTCGCTGGTGTTGCAGAAGATAAGATAAATGAGAAAATCCCTTCCCACATACAGAGCAGGTAAATGGCTTCTCCTCACTGTGAACGCTCTGATGTGTCAGCAAATTGGATGACTGACTGAATCCTTTCCCACAGGTGGAGCAGGTGAACGGCCTCTCCCCAGTGTGAACTCGCTGGTGATTCAATAGATTGGATGAACGAGTGAATCCCTTCCCACACACGGAGCAAATGAATGGCCTCTCCTCACTGTGAACCTGCTGGTGAGTCAGAAGATTGTATGAACGGGTGAATCCCTTCCCACATTCAGAGCAGGTGAACGGTCGATCCCCTGTGTGGAGCTGCTGGTGTATCAGAAGATTGGATGAATTAATGAATCCCTTCCCACAGTCTGAGCAGGTGAAGGGCCTCTCCCCAGTGTGAATTCTCTGGTGGTTCAGTAGGGCAGATGGACGGCTGAATCCCTTCCCACACACACAGCAGGTGAATGGCCTCTCCCCAGTGTGAGTATATTGGTATGTTAGCAGATCCTTTTTGTTTTTAAAGCTCTTCTCACAGTCAGAACAATTAAAAAGTTTGTTGTCAGAGTGAACAAGTTGATGTGTCTGCAGGTGGGATGACTGAATGAATCCTTTCCCACACACAGAGCAGGTGAACGGTCTCTCCCCAGTGTGAATGCGTTGGTGTGTCAGCAGATCTTTTTCGCATTTAAAACTCTTCTCACAGTCAGAACATCTGAACAGTCTCTCATCAGTGTGAACAAGTTGGTGTGTCACAATGTGAGATGAGCGAGTGAATGTCTTCCCACACACAGGGCAGGTGAACAGCCTCTCTCCAGTGTGAACTCGATGGTGTGTCAAAAGGTTGTATGAATGGGTGAATCCCTTCCCACAGACAGAGCAAGTGAATGGTCTCTCCCCAGTGTGACTGCGCCGATGAACTTCCAATTGTGACGGGAAACTGAATCCCTTCCCGCACTCCATACATTTCCATGGTTTCTCCATGGCGCTGGTGCTCTTGTGTTTCTCCAGGGTGGATGAACAGTTGAAGCCTTGCCCACACACACACACATGTATATAGTTTCACCCTGCTGTGAATGGTGTGATGATTTTTCAGGCTGTGAAACTGGTTAAAGCTCTTTCCATAGTCAGTTCACTGGACTATTCTCACTCGGGTGCGTGTTTGTCCCAATGCTTTTCTGGTCACACTACGTTTAAAATCTTTGCCCCCAGAATAGACAAACATTTTTCCTTTCATATTCAAAGGCTGATGATATTCTGCTCCTGATGAATCAAATGGCTTGTCAGACGTGATGTTCAGTTTGCGTTTTCCATCTGCCAATCCTTCACTTCCAATATCCTGTAAAAAGTTGAGAAAAGTCATCACCGTCAGTCCAGGATAGAAATTCTGAACAAACGATTCTAGTTTCTCTGCAACATGTTTTCCTCACCTGGTCTCCCAAATCTGTAATTCCCCACCCCACAGACTCTCCCCCCTCCCTGGCTGAAATCCAAATCTATCTCAAAATCTCCACCATTTCTTTCCTCCACTCCCAGTTTTCTCCCTCCCTCTTCTCTGTCTGAGTTCAGTTCTTAGTCCAACCGATTTATTTGATAATATTCTCACAAGCAAGCAAGCTTTCGAGGTTACCCTCTTCGTCAGGTGAATGGAGAGTTCTGACCTCAGACAGACAGAGCATATAAAGCACAGACAGTTGCTGATTAGAATGCGAATCCTTACACCTAACCTGCTGTTCAAGTCTTAAAGTGGCTGATAATGTGAGTGGAAGGAGCACTGATCACAGTTTAAAGAGATGTGTATTGTCTCCAGACAGTACAGTAAGTGAGGTTTTGCAAACCCAGGCAAGTCACGGGGGTTACAGATAGTGCGACATGAACCCAAGATCTTGGCTTCAGCCACTTTAAGACTTGAACAGCAGGTTAGGTGTAAGGATTCGCATTCTAATCAGCAACTGTCTGTGCTTTATATGCTCTGTCTGTCTGAGGTCAGAACTCTCCATTCACCTGTCGAAGAGGGTAACCTCGAAAGCTTGCTTGCTTGTGAGAATATTATCAAATAAATCGGTTGGACTAAAACCTGGTGTTGTCAGACTTTTTACTGTGTTTACGCCAGTCCAACGCCGGCAAACCCACATCATGAGTTCAGTTCTCCAGCTCCTGTCTGCAGACTGACAATAAAACCAATGGGTCTTATTGGGGGTGTTTGTGAATCCTCCCCCTCACCTCCCAGAGTTTTCTTCCTTCCCAGAGATCAGAGTCCTCACTGATTTGAGGCCAAAGTGTAACCTCTTATTTATTGTCCCCTCCCCCATCCTCTGATGTGAACCATCCTCCAGTGACTGAGCCATGATGGGGCCGTTAACCTGGGTCTGTTCCCGGGAGGGAGGGAGGGAGAAGCCCCGCAGCTGCAAACCAGGGAGCTGACAATGATTCTGAAGGGTTTGCGGATCCATAAAGTGTTTCCAGACCGTCCCAGCCACCGCCTAACGCTGACTCCGCTTCTCCGGGACAAACAAGCGCTAATGACAACAATGACACTGCGCACGCTCCACATCACAAAAGCCCAGGCACTGATTGACGGCGGCTCCGGACCAATAGGAAGAGAGGGGTGGGCCTGGAGGACTGAGCGGAGGAAGGGGCTGGTCCTCAAACCAATCGGAGTGAATGAGGGGCGGGGCTGGAGGATCGAGCTGGAGCGGCTGGTCCTCCAACCAATCAGAGTGAAAGAGGGGGTGTGACCTGAAGCATGCGCATTGCGGGTAAAGGCGATGGATGGACAATTTTAATTTGGAAGCGAGATCGATACGAGGTAGAGGGTGACGTGCGGGGAACGATAAATACGACGGGTAGGTGGAGAGGCTTCTTAAACATGCTGTTCAAACCCAAACCCCGAAAAGAACTTTCCGGTCCCCCCCCGTTTGTACCAAATGGAGCCGCAGTTTGTAGTGTTGGACCCGGGCTGACTGCCGCCATTGAGGCTGAATGTGGGAGGCCGGCAGGGATTGTGAATGGAGAGTGAAGCCCTGACGTCACAATGGAATGGGTGAGTGTGTGACGTCACAATGGAAGCGGATGAGTGTGATGTCACAGTGGAATGGGTGAGTGTGTGACGTCACAACGGGTGAGGTCTCCAGATGAGTTGGGACTTGGGTGGATTCGGGTGATGGCACTGACATAACAAAGAACAGTAAAAAGTCTGACAACACCAGGTTTTAGTCCAACCGATTTATTTGATATTCTCACAAGCTTTCGAGGGGGCTGCCTCTTCGTCAGGTGAATGGAGAGTTCTGACTCTCCATTCACCTGACGAAGAGGCAGCCCCCTTGAAAGCTTGTGAGAATATTATCAAATAAATCGGTTGGACTAACATAAGAACATAAGAACATAAGAAATAGGAGCAGGAGTAGGCCATCTGGCCCTTCGAGCCTGCCCCGCCATTCAATAAGATCATGGCTGATCTGTCGTGACTCAGCTCCACCTTCCCGCCCTCTCCCCATAACCCTTAATCCCTTCTCTTATCAAAAACCCATCAACCCGTTTCTTAAAAATATTTAGCGAGGCAGCCTCCACCACTTCAACGGGCAGAGAATTCCAGAGATTCACCACCCTTTGAGTGAAGAAGTTCCTCCTCAACTCTGTTCTAAACCGCCCCCCCTTTATCTTGAGGCTGTGCCCCCTAGTCCTACTGTCTTTTTTGAGCGGGAACAGTCTCTCCACCTCTATCCTATCCATCCCATTCATCATCTTATACGTCTCAATGAGATCTCCCCTCATTCTTCTAAACTCTAACGAGTACAAGCCTAGTTTATTCAGCCTCTCCTCATAGCTCAATCCCCTCAACTCCGGTATCAGCCGAGTAAACCTCCTCTGCACTCCCTCCAGGGCCAAAACATCCTTGCGCAGGTGCGGCGCCCAAAACTGCACACAGTACTCCAGCTGCGGCCTCACCAATGCCCTATACAGCTGCAGCAAGACCTCCCTACTTTTATATTCAATCCCCTTCGCTATGACTAAAACCTGGTGTTGTCAGACTTTTTACTGTGTTTACGCCAGTCCAACGCCGGCATACCCACATCATAACAAAGAACAACACAGCACGGGAAACAGGCCCTTTGGCCCAACGAGCCCGCGCCGCCTCCCATTGTCAGTGACCTATTCATGATTTTAGTCTATGCCTAATGTGTGAGGATCAGGGAGGTCCAATATAGGGACAATTTGTTACCCAATCAATCAGCCTAAAAGCACATTTTTGGGATGTGGGAGGAAACCGGAGCACCCGGAGGAAACCCACGCAACCATGGGGAGAACGCACAAACTCCCACAGACACAGGCCCAAATCCATGTGTCCGCATAGCAACAGAGATAGTCTCTTAGCTGTCATGTTGCCCTTGAGATGGTCCAGTTTAAGCACACCAACGACATGAAGCAGTAGGCAACTCCCGAAGCAACATCCAAGAGCAGCCCACCACAACCTGCCACATGCACGTTCCTTGCTGGACTTAAATGCCTGTGGAGACAAAGATTCATTATTAAAAAGACTCTACATCCCTGAGGCTAAAACTGAATCCCAAGCCTACAATGTTTAGTAAGGCCTGCTATATCCCCCTATATGTGGACCGCTCATGTGGCTGTCCAAGTGACTCTTAAACAACCCTAGCGTGCCTGCTTCCACCACCTTACTCGGCAGTGCATTCCACATCCCCACTACCCTTTGCGTGAAAAACTGCCCTCTAATATTAGTCTTATACCTAGCCCCCCTCACCCTCGTTCTATCCATTTCTAATAGCGGAAAAAGCTTACCACCATTTACTCTATCTATCCCCTTCATAATCTTATAAACCTCTATTAGATCCCCCCTCAGCCGACGTCTCTCAAGGCCCGGTGGCACAGTGGTTACCACAGCTGCCTAACAGTGCCAGGTGGAATTCTGGCCTCGGGGCACTATGAGGAGTTTGCACATTCTCCTTGTGGCTGTGTGGGTTTTCTCCAGGTGCTCCAGTTTCCTCCCATAGTCCAAAGATGTGCAGGCTAAATTAACCCTTGGCATCAACAGGATTAACAAGGTAAATACATAGGATAAATGGGGATGATAGGGCTTGGATGGGATTGTTGTCAGTGCAGGCTCGATGGGCCAAATGGCCTCCTCACACTAGGTTTTCAATGAATGAAGACAGAAATAGGCAGTCTTGATGATATGTGGATATGCGGCTGGGAGCTCCTCCTAGAGTGAAATATTTCATCAGGATTGTGAACAGCCTAGTTCAGCCTCAGACAGTTGCCAGGAAGCAGGATAGAGTTGCTGGTGACGAAGTGGAGTTTGTGATGGGGACTGAACACAATGGGTTCAAGTCTTCCCAGTATTGAAAGAAATTTCTGTTCGTTAATACTGGCTATCAGACAAGTCAAGACATGAGTTGGAGGGGAACTTGGAGTTGATGATGTTCACATCTACCTGCTATCTTCATCCTTTGAGATGGTGGAGGTTGAGGGTTTGGGAGATTCTGTCAGTGTTCTCATTGAGTTGCAGATGTATAAAATCCCTCTCCTTCATCCCCGATCTCTCCTATTTCTCTGTTTTTTTCCATAGTGCCCAGACTGGATGGCAGGTTCCCTTCCCTGAAGGACATAAGGAAATCAATTGGGTTTTTTGACAATCCAGCAGTTTTCATAGTCACCTTTTCCCAGTGCCGTCCCCACAAATTACCAGATTCTTTCAGCTCAATTTCACAACTTGCCATTGTGTTTTTGTGGGTTCACTCTCACTTCCTTTTTCTATTTTAAATCAATTTCACAGGGTATTAGAAGAGGAGGTTTTGCAGTTTGGAAACTGAAACCAAGCTTGGTATCAGCACCTTATGGAGCCAGCCAATTTATTGCAATCTGAATATCAATGTGTTTTGAACATGGAAGAAAATAGCATCATTCACAATGGAGAGAAACTATACACGTGTTCTGTGTGTGGACAAGACTTCAGCCAATCATCTGACCTTTTGGAACACAATTGCAGTCACAACAGAGAGAAACTGTTGTGGAAATGTGGGGACTGTGAGAAGGGATTCAAATCCCCATCCTTGCTGGAAATTCATCTACGTAGTCACACTGGGGAGAGGCCATTCACCTGCTCCCAGTGTGGGAAAGGATTCACTCAGTCATCCAGCTTACATATTCACCAGAGGACTCACACTGAGGAGAGGCCATTCACCTGCTCTGTGTGTGGGAAGGCATTCAATCGGTCATTCAGCCTAGCCTTGCACAAGCGAACTCACACAGGGGAGAAACCGTTCACCTGCTCTGTGTGTGGGAAGGGATTCAATCAGTCATCAAACCTAGCAAAGCACCAGCGAATTCACAGTGAGGAGAGACCATTCACCTGCTCTGTGTGTGGGAAGGGCTTCAAAGCATCATCCATGCTAACAAAACACCACCGCGTTCACAATGGGGAGAGGCCATTCAGCTGTTCTCAATGTGGGAGGAGATTCGCGCTCTCAGCCAACCTGCTGACACACCAGCGAATTCACACTGGGGAGAGGCCATTCATCTGCTCCCAGTGTGGGAAAGGATTCACTCAGTCATCCAGTTTACATATACACCAGAGGACCCACACTGGGGAGAGACCATTCACCTGTTCTGTGTGTGGGAAGGCATTCAGTCAGTCATCTAACCTAACATTACACCAGCAAGTTCACACTGGGGAAAAGCCATTCACTTGCTCCCAGTGTGGGAAGGGATTTGCTCGCTCATCCAACCTCCTGATACACCTGCGAGTTCACACTGGGGAGAGGCCGTTAACTTGCTCCCAGTGTCAGAAGCGATTCACTGACTCATCTCACCTGCTGGCACACCAGCGAACTCACACTGGGGAGAGGCCTTTCATCTGCTCCCAGTGTGGGAAGGGATTTGCACACTCAGGCAATCTGTGGACACACCAGCGAGTTCACACTGGGGAGAAACCGTTCATCTGTTCCCAGTGTGGGAAGGGATTCAGTCAATCATCCAACCTAGCAATACACCAACGGATTCACACTGGGGAGAGGATGTTCACTTGTTCCCAATGTGGGAAGGGCTTTGCTCACTCACACACACTGCAGGCTCACCAACGAGTTCACAGTGGAGAGAAGCCATTCACTTGCTCTGTGTGTGGGAAGGAATTCAGTCAGTCATCAAATCTATTGAAACACCAGCGAATTCACAAGGAACTATTGTGATTGAATTTTGCTGTGAATCATATTCAGACTGAACCATGGCCATTTGGGTCTGGTTCTGCTGAATTGAACAGTGACTCCAGCCCTGCTATCGGTGTTAATATAGTTCGTCTGAGAATGGGAGAATTTGGGATCAGGAAACTCAAACAAAACCTCAGATCAGGATTGGATGGAGCCACACAATTTATCGTAAGCTAAACAGTGGAGAATTCTGAACCTGGAAGGAAACAACACCATTCACAACCACAGTCACAATAGGGAGAAACCATGGAAATGTGGAGACTCAGAGGACTCAGTTACTTGTCAGAGCTAGAAACTCAGCAGTGCACTCACACTGGGGGGAGGCCATTCATCCGCTCTGAGTGTGGGAATGGATTCACTCAGTCTTCTGACTACACACCAGTGAGTTCAGACTGGGGAGAAACCATTCAACTGCCCTGAGTCAGAAGAGATTCAGTCGGCCATCCACACTGCTGAGTCACCAGTGAGTTTACAACTAACCACAGTGATTGGATTTATCTGTTAATCACATCAAGGACTGAGCTGTGTTCAGTGTAAGTGAACCGGCAAATGAGGTTAAGGGACAGGTCAATAGAGGTGCAGTGGCAGATATTGAAAGGGATATTTCAGGAAACCCAGAACAGATACAGATTCCAATGAGAAAGAAAAATTCCAAGGGGAGGATCCACCATCGTGGTTCATTACAAAAGTTAAAGATAGTATACAACTTAAAGAAAAAAGCAAAGAATTACACAAAGACGGGTGGCAGGTCAGAAAACTAGACAGAATATAAACAACAAAGAATGATAAAGAGATTAATAAGGAGAGAAGAATTCGAGTACGAGAGAAGGCCAGTTAGAAATATAAAGATAGATAGTAAATGTTTCTCTGGATATTTAAATAAAAAAGAGTTAACAAAGTGAATGTTGGTCCAGGAGAAAGTGATCCTGGGGAATTAATAACAGAAAGTAAGGAGATGGAAGGTGAATTCAACAGGCATTCTGCATCAGTCTTCACTGTAGTTTAATACTCTATCCGATAGTATCGAGGATAGAAGTTATATCCTATCAGGGTGTGGAAGGGAGGGAGAAACTCAGGAAAACTGCTGTCAGTTATGAAGTGGTACAGAGCAAATAGTTGGAACTGTGGGATGACAAATCCTGGGCCTTGATGTACTCCATTCTAGGCTCTTAAAAGAAGTAGCTCGTAAACTAGAAGCAAAGTACTGTGGATACTGATAATCTTAATTGAAAACAGAAAATGCTGGAAAGACTCAGCAGGTCTGGCAGCATCAGTGGAGGGAGAAATAGAGTTGATGTTTTGAGGCCATGTGGCTGTTCTTCAGCTGAAGATGGGTAGAAATGGCTGGTGAGATAGCTGATGCATTGTTTTCAATTTTCCAAAATTCTCTGGTTTTGGTGGAAGTTCCATTAGATTGGAAAGTAGCAAATGTAACTCCTTTATTCAAAAGAGAGAGGCAAAAAGCAGGAAACTACAGAACAGTTAACATGTCATAGGAAAAATGTTAGAAGTTATTAAATATGTTACAGCATGGTAGTGAGAAAAAAGTCAGGCTATGAAGGAGAATCAACACAGTTTTGAGAAAGGGAAATCATATTCATTCTATTTTTTCAGTTCTTTGAAGGATTCACACGTGCTGTGGATAAAGGGGAACCAGACGTGCATAAAGGTGAATGTACTGAGATTTCCAGAATGCATTTGTAAGCTACCACATCAAAGGTTATTGTGGAAAATAAAAACTCCTCATGGGGTGGCGGGGCAGAATGGTAACATATTGACACAGAAAGAAGATTGGCTAGTTAATAGGAAATGGTTGGCATAAATGGGTCTTTTTTCTAGTTGGCTGTATGTGATGAGTGGTGTGACACAGGGATCAATGCTGGGACCTCAACCTTTTTACCATTTGTCTCAATGTCTCCGATAAAGGAATTGAAGATATGGTTGTTAAATTTGCTGATGATATAAAGCTAGCTGGAAAAGTAAGTAATGAAAAGGATGTAAGGAGGCTATAAAGGGACATAGGTTAAGCAAGTGGGCAAAGAACCAGTAAATATAATATAAATGTGGACAAATGTGAAATTGTCCATTTTGGTAGGAAGAATAAAAACAAAGTATATCATCAAAACAGTGAAGGATTCGGAGGGATCTGTGTATCTTTGTGCATGAATCACAAAAGGCAGGTCCAGCAAGTAATGAGGAAAATTAATAGAATGTTATCGTTTATTGTGAAAAGAATTAGTTACAAAAGAAGGGACGTTATTCGTCAGTTATACAGAACACTGGTGTGATCACAGTTGAAGTATTATTCATCTCCTTAAGGATGTAAATATGTAAGAAGCAGCTCAGAAAAGGTCCACTGCACTAATACCTGGGATAGATGGCGAAAGGGTTAAAAATCATTCAATGCAGCAAAATTCCTGAGAAACTGCTCGAGCTGCAAGATACAGCCGCAAAAACAATCGACATGGGGCCTTTGATGGACCACAGGAGGGCTGTAACTACAACATCACTGCTTTCAGATAACAGACTGCAGTGTATTTTGACAGAAATCATAAGTCACCACTCAGGTTGCCAAACAGTCAAGGACCACATTCATATGTTTATTGATAATGTAACTGTGTACATGTGCCCTGTTGATGGAATATTGTAATTAGGCAAGCGTAGGGCTGCTGTCATTGCTAAAACACTACTGTGGAAAATAAATGAAGTAATCAGAACTGTTAGTTGGGATTGGATTTGAGTACCTTTGAATAAGTTTACAACTTTGATTTGTGTGACAATGACTTATAGTTGATGTTAAAGATATAATTGCTATTGTATTACTTTGCTCTGGGAGCCTGTATGTCACATGTGGAAACAGGTTTCCCCTGCTATTAGATTGAATAAAGGCCAATTTTAAACTTTGAAAATATTTGTCTGGATTCTCGGGGGAGTGAAGAATGGGACAGTTAGTAAAGTTCCCTATCAAAGGGTATGGAGAAAAGGCAGGAGAATGGCAATAAGCCATAATGTTCATTTGGAGGGCCAGTGTAAACACAATGGGTCTCCTGCACCACGATTCTGTGAAATTCAGGTCCTGGTGGATCAAGTGACCCTGTCAAATTTTGATCTAATGTTTGGTTTTAATTTTCTATCATTAAATCCTTCCCTTCTAATTTAAAAAAAGGGAGTTGATGGTGTCAGTGTCACTGTCAATGCAGAATAGAAATTCAAAACAGATAATTCCAGTTTCTCTGGAACACTCTTCCCCCTCGTTTTCCCCAAACTTGTGGTTCAATCAAACTAAAAGACCAAAATTAACAACAAAGTCCCAACAGAATCTCCCTCTTCAGGGCCACCTGGGCATAGACAAAGACTACAGAAGATCAACCAGAGTGACCCCCCCATCTCCCCCTTCAGCCCCTCCTATCCTGGATCTACAGATTACTGTTCTAACCAGGGTCCAAAGCAGGTCCAGGAGAACATGCTCCCACTCACCCACTCCCTCCACACTATACAGCCTTCTGGACTCAACATTCAGTCCATCAATTTCAGAGAGTAAACTCTCAGCCCATTCTGTTTCTTTATCTTTGATTGTTTCATTTTTCCTCCTTTCAGTCAACAACTAACCCCCCCCACCAACTCCCCTGGTCCTGACACAGCTTTTGTTTTTTTCCCACTCCATCTCCATTCCCTCTGGCTCTGGGGGATTTACTTTTCTCTCATTCAATCTCTCCTGTCTTCCACCCTATCACAGACTTTCATTTAGTTCATGTCACACTCCTCCGCTTTCTCCAAACGTGTTACATTTCTAACTTTTCCCAGTTCTGATGAGAGGTCACAGACCTGAAATATTAACGCTGTTTCTTTCTCTGCACAGATGCCTCACCTGCTGAGTTTTATTCCAGTATTTTTGTGCTTTTCAAGATTTCACAGAATCACCAAATAGCTTTGGTGCAGAAGGAGGCCACATGGCCCATTATGTCTGCCCCGGTTCTCCGGATGCATAACTCAACTAGCCACCTTCGCCCTGTATTTCTGCACATTCTTCCTATTCAGATGATGTCTCATTGCCCTTTGAATATTTCAATTGAATCTGTCTGCACCACACAATCAGAAGTGCATTACAGACCCTAACTTGTGTGTGAAGTGATTCGCTCAGTCATCCTGCCTCACTGAAATTCTTCACACTGAAAATAGTCCTTTTAAATGTTCTAAATGTGCAAAAATTTTAAAAGCAGACAAGTGTTGAAACACCAACTCATTCGTGAATCAATGGGGAAAAGGCAGAAGAATGGGGGTGAGAAAAATATCAGCCATGACTGAATGGCAGAGCAGGCTTGATGGGTCGAGTGGCCTAATTCTGCTCCTATGTCTTATGATCTTATGCTCATTCACTCATTGTCATTCATCTGCTCCATTTGTGGGAAAGGATTTGCCCTTTCAACCTGTTGAGACCCCAGTGAGTTCTCACAGGGAAGAGCTTCATTCAGTCACCCAACCTGATTAAACACCAGTGAGATCATTTGCGACTACAGAGATTGGCTTCTATTGACATTACTACTGTTTTTTTTAAAGTTTATTTAGTAGTGTCACAAGTAGGTTTACATTAACTCTGCAATGAAGTTACTCTGAAAATTCCCTAGTTGCCCCACTCCAGTGTCCGGATACACTGAATTTTGGAGAATTTAGCATAGCCAATGCACCTAACCAGCATATTTTTCGGAATGTGGGAGGAAACCAAAGCACCCAGAGGAAACTTATGCAGATACAGAGAGAACGTGCTGACTCCATAAGACAGTGACTCCAGCCGGGAATCGCACCTGGGTCCCTGACACTGTGAGACAGCAGTGCTAGCCACAGTGCCACCCAGTTGGACTGAACAATGTTCATTCTGAGAGTCAGGTTTTGTTTCTGACAGTAATAACCATCCTAACTCAACTGGAGAATATGAAATCAATCAACTCTTTTTCAAAATTATTCTTCTGGATTTTTTCTTTTGGAGAGTTATTACATTATTTCTGCTGTGAAATGAGAACCCCCACAACTTGCCTGGACTTGCAAAATCTCAGTAACTGTCCTGGCTGGAGACAATTCACACCTCTTTAACCTACTTACGGGGCGAAATTACTTACTTAACGGGGCTAAAAACTGCAGCAGGCGACGGTGCAGAGGGACCTCGGGGTCCTTGTGCATGAGTCGCAAAAACCCAGCTTGCAGGTGCAGCTGGTGGTCAGGAAGGCGAATGGGATGCTGGCCTTCATAGCGAAGGGGATTGAATATAAAAGTAGGGAGGTCTTGCTGCAGCTGTATAGGGCATTGGTGAGGCCGCAGCTGGAGTACTGTGTGCAGTTTTGGGCGCCGCACCTGCGCAAGGATGTTTTGGCCCTGGAGGGAGTGCAGAGGAGGTTTACTCGGCTGATACCGGAGTTGAGGGGATTGAGCTATGAGGAGAGGCTGAATAAACTAGGCTTGTACTCGTTAGAGTTTAGAAGAATGAGGGGAGATCTCATTGAGACGTATAAGATGATGAATGGGATGGATAGGATAGAGGTGGAGAGACTGTTCCCGCTCAAAAAAGACAGTAGGACTAGGGGGCACAGCCTCAAGATAAAGGGGGGGGCGGTTTAGAACAGAGTTGAGGAGGAACTTCTTCACTCAAAGGGTGGTGAATCTCTGGAATTCTCTGCCCGTTGAAGTGGTGGAGGCTGCCTCGCTAAATATTTTTAAGAAACGGGTTGATGGGTTTTTGATAAGAGAAGGGATTAAGGGTTATGGGGAGAGGGCGGGAAGGTGGAGCTGAGTCACGACAGATCAGCCATGATCTTATTGAATGGCGGGGCAGGCTCGAAGGGCCAGATGGCCTACTCCTGCTCCTATTTCTTATGTTCTTATGTTCTTAACCTGTGCTTAACCCTCTCTCCACTCACATTGTCTGTACTGTAAAGACTTGATTACCTGCAAAGACTCGCATTCCAACCATTAACTTGTAAATTGAGTCTGTGTCTATGTTTGCCCTGTTTGTGAACACAACTCTTCACTCACCTGAAGGAAGAACACTCCAAAAGCTTGTGCTACCAAATAAACCTGTTGGACTTTAACCTGGTATTGTGAGACCTTTGTGCTCACCACAGTTCAACGCCGACATTTCCACATCACAACTGAACCCAGCCAGAATCAACACAATCAAGGAAGGAGTGAGAGGGGAAACGGTATAAAAGCTTTGATACCTCTGTGTGATCCACAGCAGAACTTCCAGAAATAGAGCACAGGAGATCACCAATTCACAATATTTTTGTTAATTTATCTCAAATGTTAACAATTTTATTTTGTATTAACTCTTTGAAATTTCAGGGGTGCAGTTATCACCCAGCATTCGCTGCGGGTGTGAAAGTCCCCTATTCACTCCACAGGTGGCCAGTACGCAGGCGCGGTGCTGCCTCTGGAGCATGCGCAGTGTTACTGTCCTCGGAGCTTGCGGGTGCGGGAGACGGTTTGTTTTAGCGGGTGAGAGTCGGTGGGGTGGAGGGAGAAATGGAGCCGGGAGTCGAGGTGGGGAGGGAGCGGAAGCTTCACAAACACCCGCTGTAGACCGCAAGGTCCGAATCAGAGCCTGCGGGTCCCGGGTTTGCAGCTGCGGGGATTTTATCCGGATCCGGCCCCGCGCCGCGGCCGCCATCTTTGTTCAGCGGGGAGCAGAGCGCATGCGCGGTCCGTGGGCGGAGCTAAAGCAGACAATGCTGGAAAATCTCAGCAGGTCTGACAGCTTCTGTGGGGAGAGAATAGAGGCAATGTTTCCAGTCTGGATGATCCTATGTCAGAGCTAATGGTAAAGAGAATCAAAAAAAATTATACTATGGGGTGGAATGGGTTGAAGAGAACGTAAATGAGGATAAAGATGACTGAGAAGTTGCTAAAAATCAGAGAATCATAGAATCTTACAGTGCAGAAGGCGGCCATTTGGCCCCCTCGAGTCTGCACTGATCACAGTCCCACCCAGGCCCTATCTCCATAATCTCATGCACTTACCAAGTTAGTACCCCTAATACGAAGGAGCAATTTAGCATGGCCATTCCACCTAATCTGCACATCTTGGGACTGTGGGAGGAAACCTGAGCACCTGGACAAAACCCACACAGACATGGGGAGAACGTGCCAACTCCACACAGACAGTGACCCAAGCTGGGAATTGAACCCAGGTCCCTGGTGCTGTGAGGCAGCAGTGCAACCACTGTGCCACCATGCTGCCCACTGTGGCACAGTGGTTAGCAGTGACCATTAAGAGATCAGAATGTTTTGAATGGCAGAACAGAGGTATAGATGGTTAAGGCAGTTGGCCTGGAGTGGGGAGGCACAAGGAGGAGAGTGGGAATAGGGAAGTGGAAAAATGGAAGAGAAAGAAGAATGATACAAATGGATGAGTGAGATGAAAAGATGAAACAAAATTAAGTAAAACTAATGGAAATTCGCTGGTGGTGGAGGAGAGAGATCATGCTGTAAAGTTGTTTACTCAATGTTCAGTTCCGAAGGCTGTGAAGTGCCCATTTGGAAGATGAGGTACTGTCTTTTTGGTTTGCTTTGGGGTTCAATTGAACATTGCAAAAGGCCAAGGACGGATGTCTGGACAGGAAGTCAGGGTGGTGTGTTCAAGTGGCAAGCATCTTTGTCTTAGAGCTTTATTTTTAACTGACCTGGTGTTCTAGATTCACCGTTGAGGAGAAACATCCTTTCAGGACTTACTTTGTCAAGCACCCAGATAATCTTATATGCTTCAATAAGTTAGAATCTCATTTCTCTAAAATTCAATGATTATAGATGCACCCTGCCCAAACTTTCTTCATAAAACAAACACATTTGTGTCCCGAATCAGCTTAACGCACCTTGTCTGAACCACTCCCAATGCAAACATATTGATCTTAAATCATCCTACATTAGGAAACAGGAGGAGAGAATATTCCCTGTTTCTATCCTAGACTGAATGATGGATTTGGAAACTCCTTTTCCAGGGGTTTAGAAGAGGAGGATTTACACAGCAATCTCAAGCAAAGAAAAATGTTTATCTTATAATTTCAAACCACAGTTGACGCATGAGTCTTGTAATTTGCTTTTAAAGGGAGTGAGAAGATTTAGAGACTGCAATTTTTCTCTGACTCCAGTGCTTCTGACATGTTTCCAGCTGCAGGCTCCAGCAGCAAGTTTAAATTTGAAAACAGTGAAATTGTTCCAGAGGTGAGTATTATTGAACACTCATTTACAGTTCAGAGTTTTTAGTGCTGTGCTCTGTTATCTATGCAAGATTCCATGGCTCTGGAACTGGTGTGATTCACCAGCAAGTTCACACTGAGGAAAGGCTGATCACCTGCACTGTGTGTGTGTGTCGGTCATTCCACCTGCTGACACACCGGTGAGTTCACGTTGGTGAGGGGCCATTTACCTGTTCTGATTATGGGAAGAGATTCATTCAGTCATTCCACCTGCTGAGATACCTGCAAGTTCACAAGTGATGACAGGGATTGGATTCTGCTGTTATTGCTGCAGTTAATCACGTCTAGGATTGAACCATGTTCGTTCATCCAAGTCATCGGTGCAGGCTTGATGCAGTTCCTGCACTGCAAGGGTTCTACGGATTCTTAAAATTCTGTACGAATTGAACATAATTTCACTATTTCTGATTTCTGTACATGTGGAGATAAATTCTACTCCTATGTGAGCATTTTGATTGATTTGCTGACTCACAATGATGTTTTAAATTCTTATTCACTTTAAACCAGTGAGGAAAGAATGTTCCACAGCAACTAAGAACATAAGAAATAGGAGCAGGAGTAGGCCATCTGGCCGTTCGAGCCTGCCCCACCATTCAATAAGATCATGGCTGATCTGTCGTGGTTCAGTTCCACTTTCCGGCCCTCTCCCCATAACCCTTAATCCCCTCTCTTATCAAAAACCCATCAACCCGCTTCTTGAAAATATTTAGCGAGGCAGCCTCCACCACTTCAACGGGTAGAGAATTCCAGAGATTCACCACCCTTTGAGTGAAGAAGTTCCTCCTCAACTCCGTTCTAAAACGCCCCCCCTTTATCTTGACGCTGTGCCCCCTAGTCCTACTGTCCTTTTTGAGCGGGAAGAGTCTCTCCACCTCTATCCTATCCATCCCATTCATCATCTTATACGTCTCAATGAAATCTCCCCTCATTCTTCTAAACTCCAACGAGTACAAGCCGAGTTCATTCAGCCTCTCCTCATAGCTCAACCCCCTCAACTCCGGTATCAGCCTAGTAAACCTCCTCTGCACTCCCTCCAAGGCCAAAATATCTTTGCGCAGGTGCGGCGCCCAAAACTGCACACAGCACTCCAGCTGCGGCCTCACCAATGCCCTACACAGCTGCAGCAAGACCTCCCTACTTTTATATTCAATCCCCTTTGCTATGAAGGCCAGCATCCCATTCGCCTTCCTGACCACCTGCTGCACCTGCAAGCTGGGTTTTTGCGACTCATGCACAAGGACCCCAAGGTCCCTCTGCACCGTCGCCTGCTGCAGTTTTTCGCCCCGTAAGTAATAGTCCTTCCTACCATTCTTCCTTCCAAAGTGGACCACCTCACACTTGCCAACATTAAATTCCATTTGCCATTTCCTGACCCATTCGCCCAGCCTATCTAGATCTTTCTGCAGACTCTCCACACCCTCCGCACAATTTGCCGTTCCCCCAATTTTGGAGTCATCTGCAAATTTCGACACCCTACACTCGGTTCCCTCCTCCAGATCATCTATATAAATGGTAAAAAGCTGAGGCCCCAGCACCGACCCCTGGGCACTCCACTAGTCACCATCTGCCAATCCGAATAGAACCTGTTGACCCCCACTCTCTGCCTCCTATTTGACAACCAATCCTCTATCCACGCTAACACCCTACCCCCAACTCCAAGACCCCTGCAATAACCTCTTATGAGGTACTTTGTCAAACGCCTTCTGAAAATCCAGAAAGACCACATCCACCGGCTCTCCTCTATCCACCGCCCTAGACACATCCTCATAGAACTCCAGTAAATTTGTCAGACACGACTTCCCTTTAATGAAACCGTGCTGCGTCTGCTCTATCAAGCAATTCCCTTCAAGATGCCTCGCAATTTCCTCTTTAATGACGGATTCTAACATTTTACATACCACAGACGTTAACTAACAGGCCTATAATTCCCTGCCTTTTGCCTGGCACCCTTCTTAAACAATGGCATAACATTAGCCGTTTTCCAATCTTCCGGCACTTCCCCGAAATCCAGCGACGTCTGGAAAATAACCACCAGTGCATCCACTATAACCTTCGCCATTTCTTTCAGAACCCTCGGATGCATTCCATCCGGTCCTGGGGACTTGTCCACAATAAGTCCCTCCAGTCTGTCGAGCACCGCCTCTCTAGTAACAGTAATGTCATTAAGACCCTCCAGTCCTACCACCTTTCCATTGCTAACACCCGGCAAATTATTCACGTCCTCCTCCGTGAAGACAGAAACAAAAACGTTATTCAATACCTGAGCCATATCCCCATCCCCTACCACTAGGTCACCTTTCTCATCCTCTAAAGGACCAATGTTCACCCTAGCCAGCCTCTTCCTTTTTATATATTTATAAAAATTCTTGCTATCCTTTTTTATATTAAGCGCTAGCCCAGCTTCATAGTTTCTCCTACCCTCCTTTATCAACTTCTTTGTCAATCTTTGTTGACATTTAAACCTCTCCCAATCCTCTTCTCGCCCACTACTCTTCGCTACTCTAAATTCCTCCACTTTTAATTTAACACTTTCCTTCACCTCCTTCGTTATCCACGGCTTATTACCTCTCCTCCTACAGTCCTTTTGACCATCGGAATAAATTTCCGCTGAGCACCAAGAAAGATCTCCTTAAAGATCCTCCACTGCTCCTCAGCAGACCCTCCCTCCAACGCACTCCCCCAGTCCACATTCGCCAATTCTTCTCTCATCCTACCGTACTCCCCTCTATTCAAACAAAGGACGTGTGTCCGGGAACCCACTTTCTCCTCCTCCATCTGCACCAGAAACTCCACCATACAATGATCACTCTCTCCAAGAGAATCCTTCACCGCAAGGTCCCTAATTCTACCCGCCTCATTACATAGCACCAGATCCAAGATAGCTTGCTCCCTCGTCGGCTCCAACACACACTGTTCAAGGAAATTATCCCAGCAGCATTCCAAGAACTCCTCCTCGAGCCCACCGTGTCCAACATGTGTCGACCAATCAATATGCAGATTGAAATCCCCCATAACTACGGCCGTCCCATTCCTGCACGCCGCACTTATTTGCGCGTTAACAGCCCGCCCCACCTCCAGATCATTATTCGGGGGCCTATAGACGACACCCACCAGCGTCTTCCTCCCTTTGCTGTTCCTAATCTCTACCCACAACGATTCCACATTCTGCTCCTTGGCTCCAATATCATCCCTTGCTACCACCTTGATGCTATCCTTAACAGAGCTACGCACCCCCCTTTTCCCTCCCGCCTATCCTTCCTAAACACTTGATACCCTTGGACATTCAGCTCCCAGTCCCTGTCACCTTGCAGCCACGTCTCTGTAATGGCCACCAGATCGTATCCGTTTGTGTTGATCTGCGCCACCAGCTCACTCACTTTATTCCGAATGCTTCATGCATTCAAATACAGCGCTTTCATCCCAGCCTTCACCTGGACCCTATTTGCCATAACGCCACCAACCCTACTCACGCCCCCTACTCCCTCTATTATTGGGACATCCTCGGCCTCTTCCCTTACCTGTACCCTCTCCTTAACTTTAGACCTCGTAAGGTCACCCCCCCCCCCCCCCCCCCCCCCCCCCCCCCAATTAGTTTAAAGCCCTGAATACAGTCCTCTTTACTCGATTCGCCAGCACTCTGGTCCCAGCACGGTTCAGACCAACCCCATCCCGCCCGAATAGGTCCCACCTACCCCAATACTGGTGCCAATGCCCATAAATTCAAACCCATTCCTCCCACACCAATCTCTGAGCCACCCATTCACTTCCTTAATCCTGTCAACCCTACGCCCGTCTGCACATGGTTCAGGCAGTAGCCCAGAGATGACCACCTTGTCGGTTCTACTTTTTAATTCCATTGCCAGCTTCTCATACTCCCTCACCAGATCCTCAGTCCGCACTTTGCCTACGTCATTGGCACCCACATGTACCACAACGACCGGATTCTCACCCTCCCGCTCCAGGTTCCTCTGCAGCCCAGCTGCAACATCCCGTACCCGAGCACCAGGCAGACAACACACCCTTCTGTGCACTTTGTCATTGTGACAAAGGACAGTGTCAATACCCTTCACCCCACTGTCCCCAATTACTACTGCGTTCCTTTTCCTCTTCTTTTTGCCTATGTCCTGCTACATCACTGTACCGTGTGCAATTTGCTCACCAACCTCACCTGCCTCGTCCTCTTCCAGACTGGCAGCAAGAACCTCAAACCTGTTATGCAGATTAAGAGGCTGAGGCTTCAGCTCCTCACCCCCCTTCCTCTTCCCAGCAGCCCCCTCTTGTCCCTGACCCTTAGAGTTAGCCAGTCCAGGGGGGTTGGATGTCACTTGCACCCCATTGACAATGGCACCCTCTCTCGCCCTGATGAGCCTCAGTGTAGGGTTGCCTATTCTCAATTTCTGAGCTGTACCGACTGTGATGATATTTGTAAACTCCTTTTACAGGATATTAAAAGGGGAGGATTTGCCATCCGAAATCTCAAACAAAATTTCACATCAAGTTCTGACGGAATCACTCATTAGGATGGGGAAACTAATGCCTGTTTGACCATCAGAGTGACAGGAAAAGCACTGAGATGCAGACACCCACACCATGGGAAAACTGTGGAAATGTGGGAATTGTGGAAAGGGATTCAGATTCCCGTCTGGGCTGGAAACACATCGACGCCGTCAAACTGGGGAGAAACCGTTCACCAATTCTGGGAAAGGATTCACAGATTCCTCCACCCTACTGGCACACCAGCGAGTTCACACTAGGGAGAAACCGTTCACCTGCTCCAATTGTGGGAAAGGATTCACAGATTCCTCCACCCTACTGGCACACCAGCGAGTTCACACTGGGGAGAAACTGTTCACCTGCTCCAATTGTGGGAAAGGATTCACAGATTCCTCCACCCTACTGGCACACCAGCGAGTTCACACTGGGGAGAAACTGTTCACCTGCTCCAATTGTGGGAAAGGATTCACAGATTCCTTGTTGCTGATACACCAGCGAGTTCACACTGGGGAGAGACTGTTCACCTGTTCCAATTGTGGGAAGGGATTCACTCAGTCATCCCATCTGCAGACACACCAGCGAGTTCACACTGGAGAGAGACCATTTACCTGTTCTGATTGTGGGAAGGGATTCACTCGGACATCCACGCTGCTGATACACCAGCGAGTTCACACTGGGGAGAGACCGTTCACCTGTTCCAATTGTGGGAAGGGATTCACTCAGTCCTCCCATCTGCTGACACACCAGCTCGTTCACACTGGGGAGAGACCGTTCATCTGCTCAGTGTGCGGGAAAGGATTCAGAGATTCCTCCAGCCTGCTGAGACACAAGAGAGTTCATACTGGAGAGAGACCGTTCATCTGCTCCACTTGTGGGAAGGGATTCTCTTGGTCATCCACTCTGCTGACACACCAGCGAGTTCACACTGCGGAGAGACCATTTACCTGTTCCAATTGTGGGAAAGGATTCACCCAGTTAGCCACCCTGCTGACACATCAGCGAGTTCACACTGGGGAGAGACTGTTCACCTGTTCCAGTTGTGGGAAGGGATTCACTCAGTCATCCCATCTGCTGAGACACCAGCGAGTTCACACTGGGGAGAGGCCATTTACCTGCTCAGAGTGTGAGAAGGGATTCACTGATTTATCTGCCCTGCAGACACACCAGCGAGTTCACACTGGGGAAAGACCATTCACCTGTTCTGATTGTGGGAAGGGATTCACTCGGACATCCACGCTGCTGATACACCAGCGAATTCACACTGGGGAGAGACCATTCACCTGCTCTAACTGTGGGAAGGGATTCACTCAGTCATCCACCCTGCTGTCACATCAGCGAATCCACACTGGAGAGAAGCCATTTACCTGCTCTGTGTGTGGGAAGGGATTCACTCAGTTATCCACCTTGTTGAAACATCAACCAGTTCACAAGTGATGACAGGAGTTGGATTCTGCTGTTATTGCTGCTATTAATCATATCCAGGACTGAAACATGTTCATTCTGACGGTTGGTGAAGTGGGAGGGCAGAGGGTTTCTTGCTGTTGGACTGGCCGGTCTCTCAATTTTAATTCCGGTGGCTGATTCCCTTTGAGCGATGGCACATTTCCACGGAAATGATCCACGAAATCAGATGTCAGATGAGACTGAGATGAGGAAAAAATTCATAATCGAAGGACAGTGAACGTGGGGAATTGTCTATCACAGAAGGCTGCGGAATTCAAATCACTGAATATATTCAAGGAAGAGATAGTTTTTGTTTCAGATTTTAATGGCTTCAGGTGGTATGGGGAGGATATGGCATTGAGATAGAGGATCAGCCATGATCACATTGAATGGTGGAGAGACTCAAATGGCCTGCCCTTAGTTTCTATATAGTACATTAACTTTATACTGGATTGTAAATAGTCTTTTTCCTACCACTACAGGTCATAGAAGGATCATAGAATCTCAAAAGTGCAGAAGGAAGCCACTGGGCCCATTGAGTCTGCACCAACCACAATCCCATCCAGGCCCTACCCCCATATCCCTCCATAGTTACCCATTAATCCCCCTAACCTACACATCTCAGGACGCTAAGGGGCAATTTTGTAGCATGTCCAATCAACCTAACCCGCACATCTTTGGATTGTGGGAGGAAACCGGAGCACCCGGAGGAAACCCATGCAGATAAGAGGAGAATGCGCAAACTCCACACAAACACGTGTGCTGTCTTTTATCCATCCTCATTCGGAGTGCGGTGTTGGTCGCACTCTGAACAATTTTTTCGTATTTATATTCTCTGGAATTTAGAAGAATGAGGGAAGATCAAATTAAGGTATACAAGATTATAAAAGGTGTGGATAAAGTAGATGTGGAGCAGATACTTTCTCTTGTGGGGCATTCTAGGATGAGAGGTCATAGTCTAAGGATAAGGGATAGCAAATTTAAGATAGAGTTGAGGCGAAACCACTTCTCCTAAAGGGCTGTGAATCTGTGGAATTCACTACCCCAAAGTGCGGTGGATGCTGGGATAGTGAGTAAATTTTAAGGAGGAGTTAGACAGATTTTTAATTGGTAATGGGTTGAAGGGTGATGGGGAGAAAGCAGGAAAATGAGGATGAGGAGCATATCAGCCATAATCAAATGGTAGAGAAAACTCGATGGGCCGAATGGCTTAATTCTGCTCCTATATCTTACAAACTTATGAACACAGTTTTAAGATTTTGGAAAGAGAGACAGGGAAAATGAGGACTTCTTTAAAAAGAAAATGGTAATGAACTGGAACTCAGCTCTTAAACTCAAAGGCTGATAATATTCAGACCCTGATGAATGGGGTTTGCCCTGAATGTTGAGGCCTCCCCTCCCACTTACTGCCCCTAACGCTGCCTCTGCTTAACCACCTCCTTCCCACCTGAAGGTGAAACTAACAAGTGTCTGTCCCTGGACATGAGCCACACTGAGCATGCCCCATGTCACAATGCCCGGGGCTGATTGACGGCAGATTCGAACCAATAGGAAGAGAACCGAGGGGGAGTGGCTCATCCTCCAACCAATCAGAGTGAATGAGGGGTGGGGTCTTAAGTGGTGCCCAGAGCTTTATCAATATTCAGAATAACTTCCCTGTTTATGTATCAATATCACACTTTATGAAGCTCGGGGTCAAATTTGCTTTGCTGACTACTCTCTTAGTAAGTCTTGTAGATATAAAAAATCCCTCTCCTTCACTTCTTTCTCTCACCTCCCATAGAGGCAGTTGGCTTTTTGTGACAATCAAGCAGTTTTCATGGTCATTTTTTCCTACTGCCAGCTTCACAAATTACCAGATTCGTTCAGCTCAATTTCACAACCTGCCTTTGTGTTTTGTGGGTTCTCTCTCATTCCCTTTTTTTCTGTTTTAAATCAATTTCACAGGGGTATTGGAAGTTGAGGATTTACAGTTGGGAAATTTGAACATCACCTCAGGATCTGAGAGTCACCCAATTCATCAGAACTTCAGTATCATCAGAATTTGAACATGGAAGGGAAAAGCAACATTTAGAGTGGGGAGAAACCGTACACGTGTTCTGAGTGTGGGCAAGGCTACAGCCGATCATCTGGCCTGTTGAGACACAAGCACGTTCACACTGGAGAGAGACCCTATAAATGTGGGGACTGTGGGAAGGGATTCAGTTACCCATTTGAACTGAAAGCTCATGGGCGAAATCACACTGGGGAACGACAGTTCACCTGTCCCGTGTGTGGGAAGGGATTCACTCAGTCATCCAGTCTGGTGACACATCAGCGAATTCACACCAGGGAGAGGCTGTTCATCTGCTCTGACTGTGGAAAGCGATTCACTCATTCATACAACCTGCTGAACCACCGGAGAGTTCACACCGGGGAGAGGCCATTCCTCTGCTCTGACTGTGGGATGGGATTCACTCACTCATCGAACCTGCTGGCACATGAGTGAGTTCGCACTGGGGAGAAACCATTCACCTGCCCCGAGTGTGGGAAAGGATTCACTCGGTTAGCCAACCTGCGGAAACACCAGCGCAGTCACACTGATCAGAAATGTGTTTGAAGGCTCAACTCCAGGAAGTGCTGTGGAAGATTGGAGGGACCGATGTCCGTCAATGTGTTCACACTGATAAGAGACTATTCAGATGCTCTCGCTGTAGGACTGAGTTCAGACCATCATCTCAACTCACTGTAAATCGGCACACTGATGCTGGGGAGAGACTGTTCACTGCTCAGTGTGTAGGAAGGGATTTATCTGTTTACCCAACCTATTGACAGACCTGAGAGTTCACTTGTAATTACTGAGATCGGATTCTTCTGTTAATAACATCCAGGACTGAACTATGTTCTTTGGGTCTGTTTCTGATGTTAATAAATTCCATTTCAGGTAGAGATTAATATTCTGGATAAAGGATAAATAAATCAGCTTTGTGTTAACATAGTGTGACAAGTCCTTTTATTGTCACCAACATAAGTTAGTTCCTTTTTAAATTCTCTCCCTCCCCCGTTTCCTCCAACAAGAGTGAGGATCTCATGGAGCTTCTTTGTCACTAAGATTGAGACAATCTGATCAGCTGCCTCTGCTGATTCATTCCCTTCCATTGGGCCAAACTGTCTCTAAAATCTCCTTCTTCCCTGAGCCTTAAACTTGCCTCTTTCTTTAGTTTTCTCCTATCTCCTCTCATCCCCTCTAGAGCTCGCCTTCTCCGTGAGACTCACCCTCTGCTCCCTTCACTCTATTCTCACTAGGTTGCTGACCATCACCTTCCCCATCTGAGCTGATTGTTTTAATTGTTCCCTTGCCTCGGATCCTGTCACTATCTGCAAAACTGCCAACATCATCCCCTCCTCAAAGAACCAGCTTTTGCTCCCACTGTCCGTGCAAACGACTACCGATTTTCAACTTCCTATTCCTCTCCAAAATCACTGAATGTCTTGGAAAATGGAGAATGTGGGGAAACTCAGGAAAAAATTCAAATTAAAGTTTCTCCAAGTTTATAAAATGGGAAAGAGTAGCTGAAGTGAGCATTGGTTCCTTGGCAGGTGAGACAAAGTGGTGCAGTGGTTAACACTGCTGCCTCACGCTGCCAGGAAATTGGGTTCAGTTCCCAGTTTGGGTCACTATGGAGTTTGCACGTCCTCCCTGTGTCTGCGTGGGTTTCCTCCGGGTGCTCCAGTTTCCTCCCACAGTCAAAAGACCTGTTGGTTAGGTGCATTGACCTGAACTGGCGCCGTAGAGTGCCAACTAGGGGAATTTCACAGTAACTTCATCGCTGTGTTAATGTCAGCCTTACTTGTGACTAATAAACTTTAAGACTGAGCAATAAATGATGGAATGGCCCAGACTCTGAACAAATATTTGTTCCTGTTTTCAGTAAAAGGCACAAAATACAATTGTGTTGGAAACAGTTCAGAGAAGGTTCACTGGGCTGATTCCTGGGATGAAGGGGTTACTTTATGTGGAAAGGTTGGGTCTGACCACAGAGTTTATCAGAATGAGAGATGATCTTATTGAAACCTAAGATTCTGAGGGGGTTTGACAGGGTGGATGCTGAGAGGATGTTTCCCCTTCTGGAAATCTCAAACTGGAAGTGCAGTTTAATAATAATTGGGGAGGTGAGGAGGAATTAAACGAGAGGAGAGGAGGAATTTCTTCTCGTTCACTTTTGGAATTCTCTCTCCTTAGAGAGCAGTGGAGGCTGGGTCATTGAATATATTCAAGGCTGAGTTCCCCAGAGCTTTGATCAAAAGGGAGTCGAAGGTAACGGGGGCAAGGCAGGAATGTGGAGTTCAGGCTGCAATCAGCCATCATCTGACCAGCCACAATCTCATCGGTTGGCAGAGCAATCTTGGTGGGTGAAATGGCTGAATCCTGCTCCTATTTCTGAAAAGGAAGGAGCTCCAGGTTGTATCCAATAATTTCCTGTTTTAATGATGTGCCACCATAAATAAAATACAAGATGTGGAACATCCATGAGAATGCAATCCTGACAATTACTTACAGAAAGGATTGAATCAGGCATCTCATCTTCTGAGACACCAGTGAGCTCACATTTCACTTGTGATGCTACTGTGCATTTAAGGAATGTATTTTAATTCTATTTCTGTGTTTTTTCTTTCATTGCCGTGATGTCTGATGAAAGCACAATTAGCCTTTTTATTTGTAATTTGGGCCTAATGGAATGTCCTGGAGTTTTCCGAGTTTTACGTCCCTTTTGAATTACATAAGAACATAAGAAATAGGAGCAGGAGTAGGCCATCTAGCCCTTCGAGCCTGCCCCGCCATTCAATAAGATCATGGCTAATCTGTCGTGGCTCAGTTCCACTTTCCCGCCCTCTCCCCATAACCCTTAATCTCCTCTCTTATCAAAAACCCATCAACCTGCTTCTTAAAAATATTTAGGCAACGGGCAGAGAATTCCAGAGATTCACCACCCTTTGAGTGAAGAAGTTCCTCCTCAACTCTGTTCTAAACCGCCCCCCCTTTATCTTGAGGCTGTGCCCCCTAGTCCTACTGTCCTTTCTGAGCGGGAAGAGTCTCTCCACCTCTATACTATCCATCCCATTCATCATCTTATACGTCTCAATGAGATCTCCCCTCATTCTTCTAAACTCCAACGAGTACAAGCCTAGTTTATTCAGCCTCTCCTCATAGTTCAACCCCCTCAACTCTGGTATCAGCCTAGTAAATCTCCTCTGCACTCCCTCCAAGGCCAAATATCTTTGCGCAGGTGCGGCGCCCAAAACTGCACACAGTACTCCAGCTGCGGCCTTCATTGTCCCAGCGGTTAACAGGCTCCGGTGAAATCCTCCATCTGATATTTTAATGCAGACTTTTATAAATTAGTTTGAATGGGTTTATTTTAAATTAGTAACATCACCTTAAAGTCACTGATTCAAGACAGTCACAAAAACATGTTAAATCATCAATGGCTACTGAGTACAACCAGGCCTGAGGCAAGGGTTTCAGAGTCAATTCTGTGCAATGGAATATCTTATCAGTGTTGCCATGGTGAGCTGTCTGCAGTAAAGAGCCTGTTTGACTCTCTAACTCAGACTAAACTATTTTCTCCCACAGCGCACAAAATATTACACCCTGTACCTCAATGAATTTCCACCAAGTTACAAAGGGTTTAGATACAGAAATCATTCAAGCTGGAGGGTGTGTTTAAAAAAATCATCCGACATTTTATAAAATAAACTTCTCAACAATGGTTCAGCTGCTGTTTGAGAATTGAATCAGGTTTTGGGGATCTGACACCAGGAAGGCCATGGCACATGGTGCAGAACAGATTCACCACAGCTCAGAAAGAAGCCACTCAAGCATTGTAGTAATTATGAGGTGGAGATGCTGGCATTGGACTGGGGTAAACACAGTAAGAAGTCTCACAACACCAGGTTAAAGTCCAACAGGTTTATTTGATAGTGAACCCACAAGCTTTCGGGGTTTGCCCCTTCGTCAGGTGAGTGGAGAGTTCTAGTCTGAAACAGAGCATATAAAGGCACACATAGTTTACAGAATACTGATTAGAATGTGAGTCTTAACAGTTAACATAAGAACATAAGAAATAGGAGCAGGAGTAGGCCATCTAGCCCTTCGAGCCTGCCCCGCCATTCAATAAGATCATGGCTGATCTGTCGCTGCTCAGTTCCACTTTCCCGCTCTCTCCCCATAACCCTTAATCCCCTCTCTTATCAAAAACCCATCAACCCGCGTCTTAAAAATATTTAGCGAGGCAGCCTCCACCACTTCAACGGGCAGAGAATTCCAGAGATTCACCACCCTTTGAGTGAAGAAGTTCCTCCTCAACTCCGTTCTAAACCGCCCCCCTTTTATCTTGAGGCTGTGCCCCCTAGTCCTACTGTCTTTTTTGAGCGGGAAGAGTCTCTCCACCTCTATTTTATCCATCCCATTCATCATCTTATACGTCTCAATGAGATCTCCCCTCATTCTTCTAAACTCTAACGAGTACAAGCCTAGTTTATTCAGCCTCTCCTCATAGCTCAACCCCATCAACTCCGGTATCAGCCTAGTAAACCTCCTCTGCACTCCCTCCAAGGCCAAATATCTTTGCGCAGGTGCGGCACCCAAAATTGCACACAGTACTCCAGCTGCGGCTTCACCAATGCCCTATACAGCTGCAGCAAGACCTCCCTACTTTTATATTCAATCCCCTTCGCTATGAAGGCCAGCATCCCATTCGCCTTCCTGACCACCTGCTGCACCTGCAAGCTGGGTTTTTGCGACTCATGCACAAGGACCCCGAGGTCCCTCTGCACCGTCGCCTGCTGCAGTTTTTCGCCACGTAAGTAATAGTCCTTCCTACCATTCTTCCTTCCAAAGTGGACCACCTCACATTTGCCAACATTAAATTCCATTTGCCATTTCCTGGCCCATTCGCCCAGCCTATCTAGATCCTTCTTCAGACTCTCCACACCCTCCGCACAATTAACCTTATCTTGAGTCTTTATTTAAAGGCATTCCTGGAAGTTTAAAAACAGAACCACAAGAACGTTTAAGGAATTCATTCTGGTTATTGTTGTTATACAGCTAATACTATGTTTCTCTGGGTAAGGATAATATTTGTGGGTTGAATGCTTCAAGCTTTGAGGTTTTCTGTCTGTGATTGAAGTCAAACAGATTTAAATAAAGGAAGTGTAATTAATAAAGCTTTTTTTTCACAGAAGTTGTGAACCTAGAGCCATATTTACTGGCCAGAGACATGATTCCAGGAGACTTTTCTAAATTTGTGGGGATTTTAATCCAGATCCAAACTCACACATGTGAGTATGAGAGAGTTTTAATTGTAATTGTTATTTAAAATTTGGGACATGTGAAAAGATTACATGGAACATTACAGCACAGTACAGGCCCATCGCCCCTCAATGTTGTGCCAAGCTACGTCCAAACCCAAGATCAAGCTATCCCACTCCCTATAATTCTGACCAATCCTGTGTTCATTGAATCATAGAATCGCTCCAGTGCAGAAGGGACCATTCAGATTATCCAGTCTGCACCATCTCTCTAACAGAGCATCTTACCCAGGCCCTGACCCTGTAATCTCACACATTTACCATGGTTAACCTATCTAACCCACACAGCTTGGGATACTAAGAGGGAATTCAACACTGCAAATCCACCAAACCTGGGCATCTTTGGTCTGTGGGTGGAAACCGGAGCAGCTGGAAGAAGCCCATGCAGACACAGAGAGAACGTGCAAACTCCACACAGACACTCACCCAAGGCTGGAATTAAATCCGGTGCACTGCGAGGTAGCAGTGCTAACCTCTTTGCAACCATGTCACCCTATAGTTGAGGCCAAAACATTGTCTGATTTCAAGAAGATGTGATATACACTCTTGGGGCTAAAGGGATCAAGGGATATGGGAGGTGGTGGGGGTGGGGAAGAAACAGGATATTGAATTCGATGATCAGTCATGATCAAGATGAATGGTATAGCAGGCGCAAAGGGCCAAATGGCCTACTCCTGCTTCTAGTTTCTATGTTTCTCTCCACTGTGCCAGCAATCCATCCAGTGGCACAGTGGTTAACACTGCTGCCTTAAAAAAGCAAATACAACAATGGCTTTGGCATAAACTAGAATGTGACTGACAGTTTCACAATGGAGTCAAGGGCATCAGGAGCAAAAGATACCTTGGGAGGTACAAGAAAGTGACAGAGATTATGAGTGGGTCCTTGGTAGGTTTTCTAAAGAGATTCCCAAAGGAAGTAGCAAGTTGGAAAAAGTCCAGAATAAATTAATCTACAGTTGCACTGGAAACTGTGCCTTACAACTGAGTACAAAATACAAAGGGTTCAGGGAACTGGTGGATAAACTGCATAATGGATCTGATTGCTGGCAGGAGAGCATGTCTGTCCTGGGCAATCGGTTACATTGGGAATAGGGGACAGAAGATAGGATGAGTGGTGCTCAGAAAAATCTACTGCTGTTAGGCCAAGATATTGATTTACAGTCAGAAAATATCAGATCCAGTGAAGAGTTCGAAGTTGGCATGGGGACTTTGAGGAAGCTAATTCAGCCACAAAGTGACACCTTCCTGAAGCAGTCCACTCCCTGTGTTTAGCTAAAACAAACAACCTGAGCCACACGAGTCACTAGCCAGCAGATGTAGTTGTTTTCTTCAAAAAAAATCACTAAAAGTACTCCCATCTCTCCTGTGTGATAAGGGAAAGAATTAATCTGTCTGAGGCCAGAACTCTCCATTCACCTGACGAAGAGGCAGTCCCCTCGAAAGCTTGTGAGTATATTATCAAATAAATAGGTTGGACTAAAACCTGGTGTTGTCAGACTTTTTACTGTGATAAGGGAATGCCAGTGTGTGTGTGATTAGCCATGACTTTTGCACTGTCATGATCCACAACACTTACTCCAAATTTGTTTGCTTAGTTGAAGGAATACCATACATTTGAGTCATAATTGTTGAAGCAGGGAGTTGTTTGCAAGCATCGCAGATTTGAAGAATTAGTTTGGAAAGGGAATGAAAATTAATTCAATTTGAAATGCTGTGTGTTTCTATTTGAAATAAATACAGACTGTACCTAAATATAAAAGGAATGATTTGGGTTTGAAATTAAATTGTTCAAGGTTAGGATTCTGAAGGCCAATTTTGCTCCCAAAACATAAAGATAAGGCTGCAAACCAGTTTCAACTTTCCAAAACATTTGAATTAAAATTGTTGAGATTCGGTTAACAACACATTTCACAAAGTATTTTCAACTTTGATGAAGTAGCAAATATTGAAAATTGAATTGGTGTTCAAAAAAGGATAGCTAAAAGAGATGAAATTTGAACAAAATTGAAGAAAATAATATGAAAGAAATTTTTTAAATTATGTAAATTGATGCAATTGCATGCCAAGTTTCCTCTGCCCACTCCCCGCCTCTCTAGGTTCCACAGAAAAGACAACCCTTTCAGCAGACAGTTGATTTTTATAAATCTCCACACAGCCTATGTTTTTTGATGTAACCTATGATTGGACTCATTAACTCACTGAGATCTCCTTTTTTCCTGATGCCATTCTATCACTGCCATTCTATCATTCTCCACTCTGTGGAGTTTGATTTTGGACCTGAATGGTTCTTATCAACTTGCTTACATGCTGTTTCTTTTGGGTGTCTGGCCTCCCAGTGCAACTTTCTATAACTCTGTGAATGAATCATAGGTGTACCAGACAAATAGCAATGTGACTTTAAGGCTATTACTTAACCGTGTCCACCCAGGCACGCCAAATATTGACCCTTGCACCAGAATCAACTAAGGACAAAGAGACACTCTTATGAGAAATTTGTGAGGGATTCACCTTCTGTTGAAGAACTTGCCAATTCGTCTCACTCTGTTTACAAACATTGCATCAATCTACTCTCTTTTTTTGGCCAAGTGGCAGCCTGCATCTTGTTTTCATGTTTTTTTGCTGCCAGATGGAGCTGTCCTTTATTCTGCCACTAACACCTTACTCTGGACCAATGCTTTGTTTCTTTACAACAACCATTACCTCTCCCTTTTGTTCCAGGACATTTTTGTCATTTGATCTCACCCACCCTCTCACCAATCCCTAACTCAAAGAACATCAACCTACTGAAAACAAGGTAGTGAGACCGGCCAGTCCAGCGGAAAGAAACCTTCCGACCCTCCCACTTCACCAACTATCAGAATGAACATGGTTCAGTCCTGGATATGATTAACAGCAGCAATAATAGCAGAATCCAATTCCTGTAATCACTTGTGAACTTGTTGGTGTCTCAGCAGGGCAGATGACTGAGTGAATCCCTTCCCACAGTCAGTGCAGGTGAACGGTCTCTCCCCGGTGTGAACTCGCTGGTGTGTCCGCAGGGCGGATGATGTTCTAAACCTCTTTGTGCAGTGAGAGCAGCTGAACGGTCTCTCCCCAGTGTGAAAGCGCTGGTGAATCATCAGTACCTGGGAGCTTTTGAATCCCCGCCCACAGTCGGTGCATCTAAAGGGTCTCTCATTGGTGTGAGTGACTTTGTGTCTCAGCAGGGCGGATGACTGAGCAAAACGCTGTCCACACACAAAGCAGGTGAATGGCCTCTGCCCAGTGTGAACTCGTTGGTGTGTCTGCAAGGTGGATGAATCACTGAATCCCTTCCCACAGTGAGTACAGGTGAATGGTTTCTCCCCAGTGTGAACTCGCTGGTGCACCCGGAGGTTTGATGATGTTTTGAATCTCTTTGTGCAGTGAGAGCAGCTGAACGGTCTCTCCTCAGTGTGAATGCGTGGTGGGACACCAGTTCCTGAGACCTTTTAAAACCACGCCCACAGTGGGAGCATTTAAAGGGTTTCTCATTGGTTTGAGTGATTTTGTGCATCAGCAGATGGGATGACTGTGTGTACTCATTCCCACACTTGGTGCCATTGAATGACCTGACTCCAGTGTGAACCTGCTGGTGTGTCAGGAGGCTGGATGACCGCGTGAAGCATTTCCCACATTTGGAGCAGGTAAACGGTTTCTCACCAGTGTGAACTTGCTGATGTGTCTGCAAGTGAGATAACTGAGTGAATCCCTTCCCACAGTGAGAGCAGGTGAATGGCCTCTCCCCAGAATGAACACGCTGGTGTGTCTGCATATTGGACAACTGAGTGAATCCCTTCCCACACATCGTGCAAGTGAACGGTCTCTCCTTGGTGTGAACTCGCTGGTGAATCCGCAGGCTGGATGAATCACTGAATCCCTTCCCACACTGAGGGCAGGTGAATGGCCTCAACCCAGTGTGACTGTGCTGATGTGTTTCCAGTTTGGATGGATACTTAAACCCCTTCCCACAGTCCCCACATTTCCATCGTTTCTCCATGATGCAGGTGTCCTTGTCTCTCTCCAGGTCAGATAATCAGTCAAAGCCACAGAGGGTTACAGTTCCCCCCACTGCTGCTAACCATGTGGTTTTCGTTCAGGCTGTAGAACTGGTTAAAGCTCTTTCCACTGTCAGTTCACTGGAACACTCGGAATTGGGAGTGTATGTGTCTTGGTCCTTTTCCAGCCACACTGATGTTTAAAGTCTTCTGAAACAAACAAAACAGACAAAGATGTTCACCTTCTAGAATCAGAGGCCATTGATATTCACTTTGCAATGACAAAAATGTCAGATCCTGACATGATGTTTGGTTTGATGTTTCTTGCTGAAAATTCTTCCCTTCTAGTATCCTGTAAAGGAGTTTACAAAGGCATTACTGTCAGTACAGGGTAGAAATTCAGAACAGACAATTCTAGTTTCTATGGAACGTTCTTTCCTCGTCCATTCCCCAAAAGCTGTAAATCTCCATCCCACACTCTCTCCTTCCATTCTCGCTCTGCTGTATCTAATATTCACCCTCCCAATTCACCAAAGATCCTCAGACAGCACCTTCCAAAACCAGGGCCATTTCCGTCTTGAAGGACAAGGGCAGCAGTTACATGGGAGTCCCCCTCCAAGCCACTCACTATCCTGACTTGGAAATATATCGCCATTCCTTCTCAGTCACTGGGTCAAAATCCAGAACTTCCCTCCCTACCAGCAGTGTGGGTTAACACAGTGAGAAATCTGACAACACCAGTCTGAAGGTGAGTGGAGTTCACTCTCCACACACCTGACGAAGGGGCAAACCCCTAAAGCTTGTGGATTTACTATCAAATAAACCTGTTGGACTTTAACTTGGCATTGTGAGACTTCTTAGTGTGTTTACCCCAATCCAATGCCGGCATCTCCACATCATTGTGGGTTAACCCACAAATAGAGACTGTCGCGATTCAAGATTTTAGCTCACCACCACTTTCTCAACGGCAACTAGGGATGGGCAATAAATGCTGACCAGTCAGCAACATCCATGTCTCATGAATGAATAAATTTTAAAAATCCCCCGAGGGTGCTGACTGAGTCTGATTGACAGATCCATGCCCACTGTTTCCTGTCCTGGACACAGAGAGCTGAAAATCTTCAAGCTGACAGCCACGTTACAGTTTTACATTTGGCCATTAATGAGCAGACTGATGATGTGTGTAATACACTGTATTACCTGGTGACAGATTCATGAAGAATGTGAGGAGGTTCTTCGTTTAGGCAGCGACTACTGACCTGGAAGTTAAAAAAAACTGAAGCCCAGAATGAGAAAAGAACTGGAAAGGGGGGGGGGAAGAAAGTGTTTTACTCTCAGATGTTAGAGACAGGAGGAAGTTTGATTCTGTCTGAAGCTCAATCTTCATTCAGAGAGAGAGCATCAGCAGCTTTGCTGGGCAGGAATGAACAAGTTCATTGACCACGTCCGCATTCAGACAATGGGGAGCTCTGATTGGCTGGAGGACCAGAGTACTTCCGGTCTTCCAGCACTTCTCATTGGTTAATACCTCAGCGTGACGGCCGGGGAAGGTGGACACTCTCCGCACATGCGCAGCGTCCCCTCTCCAAAGGACATGCGCAGTCCTGGGCCGGGGGGAGGGGGAGATAACCGAGCGGCTTCTCGCTCTGGCCGGAGCCGCCAGCCGCTTGTCTGGAAACCTTGGCTCGAGGAGGGGGAGGGGAACAAAGGGTGGGGGCGGGGCTCCCGGGTTCGCGAGCCTGGGCCTGCGCACTGGAACCCCGAGACGTCACCACGGAGCAGAGTGATTCCTATTGGCTGATTTGGGCTCTGTCGTGATGTCACGAGTTGTCCAATGAGTTTCAGAGTGAAACTTCCTCCTTTGTGCAACATCTGGGAGGAAATCAATGTTTCCCCCTTTCCATTTCTATTCTCATTCTGGGGGTAATTGGGGACTTGCAGTAATTGAAGGGAAAGGAAGTGAATCCAGGGAGGCTGCAGATCTGGAAACATTACAGACGAACATCTGAATGAGGAGCAGCCCAGGCCCAGGTATCTTTCATTCTCTCTCAAAGACATTAATATCCTTTAGCTCTCTCACTTTGACTGGCTAATCGGATGGCCTCTTACCCAATGTTTATAATTCAAGGGGAAGTTTTCCCAGAGAAGGCTAACATTTTAATGAACAGTAAATTTGTATGGGAGAGAAATATGTTTAATGTATACAATATACATGGTATGTACTATGTTATTTACGAGTCCCTATTTCTTGTCTTAAAATATGTAGCAGTGTATCAACATTATCTATTTCCAGTGATGGAAACATTACAACATGGAAGGCACCCATTTGGCAACTCAGATCCCTGCCAATCTCTGTAGAGCAATTAGGTCAATCCCATTCCCTCTCTGTATCCCCATTCCCCCGTGTTTCATGTCATAATGGAAGTTCCAAAGGAGCCGAGACAGGAGTGGAGTTCGGTCATGGCACTGAGGTGGAAATAGGTGGTCTTGATGATGTGGCAATGTGGCTGGAAGCTCAGCTTGGGCTGAAATATTTTACCATGGTTGTAAACAGCCTCAGACCGTTGCCAGAAAGAGGGAGAGATTTGCTGGTAAGGGAGTGGAGTTTGTAGTGGGGACTGAAGACAATGGGTTCAGTCTTCCCAGTGTTTATATGGAAGAAATTTCTGTTCTTTTAGTACTGGATGTCAGACAAGTCAGAATGGTGTGTGAGTTGGAGAGGAACTTGAAGATGATGGTGTTCCCATCTATTTGCTACACTGGTCCTTCTAGGTGGGTGGAGGTTGAGGGTTTGGGAAACTTTCTGCCAAAGTCCTAATTGAGTTGTCAATGTCCAAATCCCTCTCCTACTTCTCTCTGTCTTCTCTCAGTGTCCAGACCGTGTGGTGTCCAGACCGTGTGGTAGATTTCCTAACCTGAAGGATATCAGTGAACACTGGGTTATTATGACAATCCAGCAGCTTTTATGATCACTTTTTTCCTAGTGCCAGCCCCACAAATGACCAGATTCATTCAGCTCAATTTCACAACCTGCCTTTGTGTTTTTGTAGGTTCTCTCTCACTTTTTTTTCTGTTTTAAATCAGTTTCACAGGGTTTTAGAAGAGGAGGATTTGCAGTTGGGAAACTGAAACCAAATATTATATCAAAGCCTGGTGGAGCTAACCAATTTATTGTAACCTGAATATCAGTGTGTTTCGAACATGGAAGGAAATAGCACCATTCATAATGAAGAGAAACTGTACATGTGTTCTGTGTGTGGACAAAACTTCAACCAATCATCCAGCCTTTCAGAACATAATTGTAGTCACAACAGGGAGAAGCTGTGGAAATGTGGGGACTGTGGGAAGGAATTTGATTACCCATCCCAGCTGGAGATTCATCAGCGCAGTCACACTGGGGAGAGACCATTCACCTGCTCCCAGTGTGGGAAGGGATTCACTCAGTCAAACAGCTTACATGTCCACCAGAGAACTCACACTGAGGAGAGACCATTCACCTGCCCCCAATGTGGGAAGGGATTCACTACCTCATCCCATCTGCAGAAACATCAGTGAATTCACACTGGGGAGAGGCCATTCACCTGCTCTGTGTGTGGGAAGGGTTTCACTCAGTCTTCTAACCTCGCCTTACACCAGCGAATTCACACTGGCGAGAGGCCATTCACTTGCTCTAAGTGTGGGAAGAGATTTGCTCAGTCAGCTACCCGCTTCACACACCAGCGGATTCACACTGATGAGAGACCTTTTAAATGTCCAGACTGTGGAAAATGCTTTAAAAATTCTGTAAATCTGCACTATCATCAACGTGTTCACACTAATGAGAAACCATTCAGGTGCTCTCACTGTGGGACTGGGTTCAAGCAATCATCACAACTGACTGTACACCAGCGCACTCACACTGGGGAGAGACCGTTCACCTGTTCCCAGTGTGGGAATGGATTTGCTCACTCATCCACTCTGCTGACACACCAGCGAATTCACACTGGGGAGAAACCGTTCATTTGTTCCAAGTGTGGAAAGGGATTCAATCAGTCATCCAATCTGCTGAGACACCAGCGAGTTCACAAGTAACTGTTGTGATTGGATTTTGCTGTTTTCATGTTCAGACTGTTGAACCTTTGGGTCTGTTTCTGCTGAATTGAAAAGTGACTCCAGCTCTGTTATAGGTGTTGTTATAATTGGTCTTAAAGGGGAGGATATAGGGTCAGGAAACTTGCACAGAACATCAGATCAGGACTGGATGGAATTGCACAATGTATTATAACCTGAACAGCAAAAAAGTTTGAACGTGGAAGCAAATAGCACCGTTTTGATTATCTAAAAGTCACAAGATCTGGGGAAGATTCCAGTAGATTGTAAAATAGCAAATGTAACTCCTTTATTTAAGAAAGGAAAGAGGCAAAAAAGAAACTAAAGGCCTCTTAATCTAAAATCTGATGTAGGGAAAATATTAAAGCTTTATTAAATTTATGAGGATGAGAACAATTCAGACAATAAGACAGAATCAGCACAGTTTGAGAAAGGAAAATCATATTCAACCTACTTACTGGAGTTCTTTGAAGGAGTCACATATGCTTTGGATAAAGGTGGTTAGTTAGCTGGGTGGCTGGTTTGTGATGCACAGCGATACAAACAGCACAGGTTCAATTGTCGTGCCAACCAAGGTTATTCATGAAGGTGCTGTCTCCTCAATTTTGCCCCTCACCTGAGGTGTGGTGATCTAAGATGATGAAAGGTATGGATAAAGTAGACGTGGAGCAGATGCTTCCTCTTCTGGGGCATTCTAGGATGAGCGGTCTAGTCTTAGGGGGCGGTTTAGAACAGAGTTGAGGAGGAACTTCTTCACTCAAAGGGTGGTGAATCTCTGGAATTCTCTGCCCGTTGAAGTGGTGGAGGCTGCCTCGCTAAATATTTTTAAGAAACGGGTTGATGGGTTTTTGATAAGAGAAGGGATTAAGGGTTATGGGGAGAGGGCGGGAAGGTGGAGCTGAGTCACGACAGATCAGCCATGATCTTATTGAATGGCGGGGCAGGCTCGAAGGGCCAGATGGCCTACTCCTGCTCCTATTTCTTATGTTCTTATGTTCTTATAAGGGGTAGCAAATCTAAAACAGAGTTGAAGAGAAACTGCTTCTCCCAAAGGGTTGTGAATCTGTGGAATTCACATTGCAGTGGATGCTGGGACAGGGAGAAAATTTAAGGAGGAGTTAAACAGATTTTTAATTGGTAATGAATTGAAGTGTTTTGGGGAGAAGGCAGGAAAATAGGGATGAGGAGCATTTCAGCCGTGACCGAATGATGGAATAGACTCAATTGGCTGAATGGTCTAATTCTGCTCCTATATCTTATGAATTTATGATCCTCGGGTTAAGTGACCATCAGTCAGCTCTCCTTCTCAGTGAGACATCTGGGAGATGGTGACTTTATATATTGGATAATGGGGCAGCAAAGGTGAATGTACTGTACTTAGATTTCCAAAATGCATTTGATAAGCTGCCACATCAAAGCTTAATACGGAAAATAGAATCTCACAGTGTAGAGGGGTAACATGACATGGAAAGAAGATTGGCTAGCTAACAGGAAACAGAGTTGGCACACATGGATCTTTATCTGGTTGGCAGGATGTGACAAGTGATGTGCCAAAGCGATCAGACTGAGGACCCCGACTTTTAACAATTTATATAAATGACTTGGATGCAAGCATGGTCGCTAAATTTGCTGAGGAGAAAATAAGTTGTGAAGAGGATGTAAGGAATGTAGATAGGTTCAGTTAATGGGCAAAGATTTGGCAAATTGAGTATAAGATGGGCAAATGTGGAATTATCAATTTTGGCTGGAATTCCTGCCAAATTTTTAAAAAAACATTAAATCGTGAGAGATTGCAGAACTCTGAGATTCAGAGGGATCTGGGCGTCCTAATGCATGAATCACAAAAGGCTGGAATGCAAGTACAACAAGTAATCAAGAAAGTTAATAGAATGTTGTTGTTTATTCTGAGGAAATTGCTTACAAAAGGAGTGAGCTTATGTTTCAGTCATACAGGACACTGATGACACCACATCTGGAGTGTTATTAAAGTACTGAACTCCTTCTTTAGGAAAATGTAAATGCATTGAAGCAGTTCAGAGAATGCCTACATTTACTCAGTCTTCCAACCTCACGTTACACCAGCGAATTAACACTGGGGAGAGACCATTCACCTGCTCCGATTATGGGAAAACATTCACTCATTCATCCCACCTGCAGACACACCAGCGGGTTCACACCAGGGAGAGACAATTTACCTGCTCTGTGTTGGAAGAGATTCAGTAATTCATCCAACCTGCGGACACACCAGCAAGTTCACACTGGGGACAGACCATTTACCTGCTGTGTGTAGGGGAAGGGATTCACTAAATCATCACAACTGCTGAGACACCAGCGAGTTCACAAGCAATGACAGGGATTTGATTCTGCTGTTAATCACATCCAGGACTGAACCATGATCTCTGACAGTTGGTGAAATGGGAGGGTCGGAGGGTTTCTTTCTACTGGACTGGCCGGTCTTGCTTCCAGTGGGCTGATGCTGTTTGAGCCTGAGAAAGCACATTTCCATTGGAATGATCCACAAAAGCTAAAGACAACAATTAATCTATCCCACACAGTAAAGAGTATCCTACCACTACAGGTTGATCTAAAATAAATACATTTGTCTCTGTTCCATTGAGTCTACAGCACAGGGCCAGGCCAGTCGGCTCAATTGGTCTGTGTCATGTTTCCATGTTCAAAGGCCAATGATATTCAATGAATCGAGTGACTCTGTCAGATTTTGATGTTTGGTTTGACTTTCCTGACCGTGAACATTTCAAATAAATAATCTGTAAAATGAATTTAAGACAGAATCAAGGAAATATAAAAGAGAATCCACAAAAACACACAGGCAGGTTGTGAAATAGAGCTAAATTAATCTTGTAATTTGTGGGGCCAGCCCTAGGAAAAAGTGACCCTGAAAACTGCTGGCTTCTCATAAAAACTCAACTGGTTCACTAATGTCCTTTAGGAAAGGGAACCTGCCACCCAATCTGGGTGTACACAAGACTCTGGCTTCCACAGGAGAAGGGAGAGAGGCAAAGGAGAGGGTAAAAGAGATGAACTTCAGAGATCTGCGAATGAATTTGAATTTCAAAAGAATCTCCTAAACCCATAACTCCACCCACTGGAAAGATAAGAGCAGCTGGTACCTGGGAAAACCATCACCTCCAAGACACACACCAGCGAGTTCAGACTGGGGAGAGAACAGACTCCTGCTCCACACGTGAGAAAGATACAATCGATCATCCAATAGGCTGACACACCAGCGAGTTCAGCAGTGATTTCTGGGGTTGGATTCTGTTGTTGCTGCTGTTAATGACATCCAAAACTGAACTCTGTTCATTCTGATAGTTTGGGTTTGTTTCTGTTGATGTTTATAATCTCTGTAACTGGACTGGATGTTTAATATTCTGGAACTTAGCTTGTGCTTGTAACTCTTACTCTTCTAATAAAGTATCTTTCTTTAATCCATAACAAATAGTGATTGACTTGTAAATTTTTCAACGGAGTCAGAGCAGAGGAATAACCTCTCCCAGTGTGAATTTGCTGGGTGTATTGTCAGGTGAGATAATCGCCTGAACTCAGTCCCCAAGTGTGAGCATCTGAACGGTCTCTCGTCAGTGTGAATACATTGTTGGGATATCACTTCTCTGGAATTTTCACAGCTTTTCTCATAGTCTGGGCAATTAAAAACTCATTCCAGAATGTGAACTTGTTTGTGTGTCATATGGCAGGATGACTGAATGAATCCTTTCCCATTTCTGCAGCATTTGCACCATCTGCCTCCAGTTTGAATATGTCAGTGAACCATCAGGTTGGATGATGGAGTGAATCCCGTCCAACACATGGAGTAGGTGAATGCATCCCCCCCACCACCACCCCGGTGTGACTACACAATGAGTTTCCAGTCCAGACAGGTAACTGAATCCCTGCTCACAGCCTTAACTTTTCCATAGTTTCCAGAATATATATCTCCACTTAAAACTGAGGTGCGCAGAAATGTCTTCTCGCAGAGGGTGGTGAATTTCTGGAATTTTCTGCCCCAAAGGGTGATGGAGGCTGGATCACTATAAGTATTAAATGGAGGTAGGTGAATATTTGATAGATCGGGAATAGAGGGCTATGGGGAAATGGCACAGTAAAAGGGTTGAAGCTGGCACAGATTAACCATGATCGGATTGAATGGCGGGACAGGCTTGAAGAGCCTGGTGGTCACTCTTGCTTTTATTTTTCATGATCAGTTGCTGCAAGTCAACGATTTCCCCCAGAATGAGAAAAGAAATGGAAAGGGGGAGAAAAGAAAGTGTTTTACTCACAGATGGTGGAGACAGAAGGAAGTTTGGGTCTGTCTGATGCTCAATCTTCATTCAGAGAGAGGAGCAGCATCTTTGCTGGGCAATGATGAGCAGCTGAACAAACTCTTTTCTCCCCATTGTCTGAATGCGGAAGTTGGACACAGTCCTTCCGGTGCTCCAACCTTTCCCATTGGTCAATCCCCGCAGACAGACAATGAGGGGCGGAGCCTCACGTGGGGGTGGGCGGGGTTTTGCCCTGCATCCGCGCTAAGCAAGGCCGGTATCGACACATCAAAGGCTGGAAGAGCCGGACAGACAATGTTCAGGGCGCCGGCTTTGTCCCGGGCCCCGCCCCACACCCGCACATGCGCATTCACACAAAATCTGCACATGCGCACTTTTGAGTCACGGCCCCTCACCAGCTAAGGCCAATGGGAAGAATCGGAGGATCGGAAGGACTCTGGTCCTCCAGCCAATCAGAGCTCGAGCTTTTTATGAATGAAGATTGCGCTTCAGGCAGATTCAAACTTCCTCCTGTCTCCAGCATCTGTGAGTAAAACACTTTCTTTTCTCATTCTGAGGGAAATTGGAGACTTGCAAAAACTGAAATGAAAGGAAGTGAATCAGGAAAGATTGGCCCAGGTCTCTCTCTCTCTTTCTTAAAGATATTGTCATAGAAATACAGATGATAGGAGCAGGAGGAAGCCATTTGGCCCTTTGAGCCTGCTCTGCCATTCATTACAATCATTCCTCATCATCCAACTCATAGCTGAATCCTGCTTTCTACCCATAACTTTTTATCCCATTCGTCCCAAGTGCTATATTTATCCGCTTTTGAATAAGTTCAATGTTTTGGCATCAACTACTTCCTGTGATCATGAATTCCAGAGGCTCGCCACTCTTTGGGTGAAGAAATGTCTCCTCACCTCCATCCTAAATGGTCTACCCCTTATCCTCAGATTGAGACCCTTTTTTCTTGACCCCCCACCCCCGCCACCATTGGCACCATCCTCCCTGTATCTATCCTGTCTAGACCTGTTAGAATTTTATAAGTCTCTTTGAGATCCCCCTCATTTATCTGAACTCCAGCGAAAATAATCCTAACTTAGTCAATCCCTACTCGTACATCAATCCTGCCATTTGCTGAATCAGCCTGGGAAACATCCTTTGCTCCTTCAGCTTGACAAATTTATTTGTCTGGCTAATAGGATAGCCTTTTTCCTAATGTTCACAATTAAAGGGCATTTTCCCCAGGAATTGGCTGACATTTAAGGGGACAGTAAATTAATACTGGACAGAGATATGTCCAGTGTTGTTATATGGTACAGGTTAGATTTATTATTTATGTTTCTGTTATGAAGTGCTTTTATTGTTATTTCTTGCATTGTATTACAATGCTGTAGCTATCTTATACATTTCCAGTCATCGAGTCATTACAACACAGAAGGAATCCATTTGGTAACTCGAATCCATGCTGAGTCTCTGCATAACATCCCAGTCCCATTCCCCCTCTATATCCCCGTTCTCCTGAAAGTTTATTTCCTTCAAGTGTCCATCCAGTTTAATTTTTAAATAGAATCCATAGACTTGTAATATGGAACTGTGGCTATGTTATATATTTCCAGACATCTCTTCACTCAGAGGGCTGTAAGTTTTTTGGATTTGTCTTCCACAGGGACCAGTGGAGGCTGAGGATCATTGAATATAGTCCAGGATGAGTTGGACTGATTTTTGATTGACAAGGGTGTCAATGGTTATGGGGAACAGACAAGAAGATGGAGCAAAAGCTAAGATATGGGGGGATTTCTTCACTCAAGGATGTGGTGAAGCTTTGAAATTCTCAACTGCTGAGGACAGTGGAATCTCAGTCATCAAGTATTTTCAGGGGAGAGATTGATTCGTTTCTAGATATTGAAGACAACAAGGGATATGGGTTTAGTGTGGGGAGGACGATGCTGAGGTAGATGAGCCAATGATTTCATTGAATGATTTAAAAGGCTCAATGAGCCAAATGGCCAACTGCAGCTCCTATTTGTTATGGTCTCTGTGTCCAGGACAGGAAGCAGTGAGCATGGATCTGTCAATCAGTCTCAATCAGCACCTTCAGTAGAATTGGGAGGGTGAATATTAGATACAGCAGATTGAGAATGGAGGGAAAGTGTTGGGATGGAGAATGACAATGGAAAGAATGTTCCATAGAAACTAGAATTATCTGTTCTGAATTTCTATCCTGTTCTGAAATTGATGACTTTTGCAGACTTGTTTTGCAGGATATTGAAAGAGGAATCACAGGCAAAAATCTCAACCGTCACGTCCAGATCCAACAGAGTCATATTCCTTGGGATCTGAATATCATTGGTCTTTGAATCTAGAAGGAAAAATTATTGTCTGATCTGTCGATTTGAATAGATTTCAAATGTCAGTGTGACTGGAAAAGCACCAACACAGTGCCAGACTCGAGTGAGTGTTCCAGCGCACTGACTAAAGAGCTTTAACCAGTTACACAGCCCGAATAAATATCACACCATTCACAGCGGCAGAGACTGTACTCATGTTGTGTGTGTGTGGACGAGGCTTTAACTGATTGTCCAAACAAGGCATGGGCAAGGATACCTGCACCATGGAGTATCCATGGAAATGTGCAGACTGTGGGAAGAGGTACAGATCCCCATCTCTGCTGGATGCTCATCGGCGTAGCCACACTGGGGAGAGGCCGTTCATTTGCTCTCAGTGTGGGAAGGGATTCACTCTGTCATCCAGCCTGCTGAGACACCGGCGAATTCACACTGGGGAGAGACCGTTCACCTGCTCTCAGTGTGGGAAGGGATTCACTCGTTTATCTACTCTGCAGACACATCAGCGCATTCACACTAGGGAGAGACCATTCACCTGCTCTCAGTGTGGGGAGGGATTCACTCAGTCATCCAACCTGCGGAGACACCTGCGAGGTCACACTGGGGAGAAGCCATTCATCTGCTCTGTGTGTGGAGAGGGATTTACTGAGTCATCCAACCTGCGGAGGCACCAGCAAGTTCACACTGGGGAGAGGCCATTCACCTGCTCTCAGTGTGGGAAGGGATTCAGTCAATTATCCGACCTGCAAACACACCAGCGAATTCACACTGGGGAGAGACCATTCACCTGCACTCAGTGTGGGAAGGGATTTGCTCGGTCATTCAGCTGGTGGAGACACCAGCGAGTTCACACTGGGGAGAGGCCGTTTACCTGCCCTCAGTGTGGGAAGGGATTCAGAGTTTCATTTTTGCTGCTGAAACACCAACAAGTTCATGAGTGATTACATGAGGGTTGGATTCTGCTGTTACTGTTTCAGCTCAAAATTACATAACATAGGAAAAACCGTCATTAAGGAGGAAATAGCGAGGCATCTTGAGGGGAATTGCTTGATAGGGCGGACGCAACACGGTTTCATTAAAGGGAAGTCGTGTCTGACAAATTTACTGGAGTTCTATGAGGATGTGTCTAGGGCAGTGGATGGAGGAGAGCCGGTGGATGTGGTCTTTCTGGATTTTCAGAAGGCGTTTGACAAGGTACCTCACAAGAGGTTATTGCAGAAGGTCAGGGGACATGGAGTTGGGGGTAGGGTGTTAGCGTGGATAGAGGATTGGTTGTCAAATAGGAGGCAGAGAGTGGGGGTCAATGGATGCTATTCGGATTGGCGGTTGGTGACTAGTGGGGTGCCCCAGGGGTCGGTGCTGGGGCCTCAGCTATTTACCATTTATATAGATGATCTGGAGGAGGGAACCGAGTGCAGGGTGTCAAAATTTGCTGATGACACCAAGATTGGGGGAAAGGCAAATTGTGCGGAGGGTGTGGAGAGTCTGCAGAAGGATCTAGATAGGCTGGGCGAATGGGCCAGGAAATGGCAAATGGAATTTAATGTTGGCAAGTGTGAGGTGGTCCACTTTGGTAGGAGGAATGGTAGGAAGGACTATTACTTACGGGGCGAAAAACTGCAGCAAGCGACGGTGCAGAGGGACCTCGGGGTCCTTGTGCATGAGTCGCAAAAACCCAGCTTGCAGGTGCAGCAGGTGGTCAGGAAGGCGAATGGGATGCTGGCCTTCATAGCGAAGGGGATTGAATATAAAAGTAGGGAGGTCTTGCTGCAGCTGTATAGGGCATTGGTGAGGCCGCAGCTGGAGTACTGTGTGCAGTTTTGGGCGCCGCACCTGCGCAAGGATGTTTTGGCCCTGGAGGGAGTGCAGAGGAGGTTTACTCGGCTGATACCGGAGTTGAGGGGATTGAGCTATGAGGAGAGGCTGAATAAACTAGGCTTGTACTCGTTAGAGTTTAGAAGAATGAGGGGAGATCTCATTGAGACGTATAAGATGATGAATGGGATGGATAGGATAGAGGTGGAGAGACTGTTCCCGCTCAAAAAAGACAGTAGGACTAGGGGGCACAGCCTCAAGATAAAGGGGGGGTGGTTTAGAACAGAGTTGAGGAGGAACTTCTTCACTCAAAGGGTGGTGAATCTCTGGAATTCTCTGCCCGTTGAAGTGGTGGAGGCTGCCTCGCTAAATATTTTTAAGAAACGGGTTGATGGGTTTTTGATAAGAGAAGGGATTAAGGGTTATGGGGAGAGGGCGGGAAGGTGGAGCTGAGTCACGACAGATCAGCCATGATCTTATTGAATGGCGGGGCAGGCTCGAAGGGCCAGATGGCCTACTCCTGCTCCTATTTCTTATGTTCTTATGAAATAGGAGCAGGAGTAGGCCATCTAGCCCTTCGAGCCTGCCCCGCCATTCAATAAGATCATGGCTGATCTGTTGTGGCTCAGTTCCACTTTCCCGCCCTCTCCCTATAACCCTTAATCCCCTCTCTTATCAAGAACCCATCAACCAGCTTCTTAAACATTTGGATTTTGTTCATTCTCACAGCTGGTCAATGGGGAGGGTTTCTTTCTGCTGGACTGGCTAATCCACAACTTTGCCTCCAATGGGCTGATGCTCTTTGAGCTTTGTTGCAAATACCTGGTTTCAAATTTCATAGAACATAGAACATTACAGCACAAACAGGCCCTTCGGCCCTCGAGTTGCGCCGATCACATCAACCCCACCAATCTATAGACCTATCTATAACCCCCAATCCCATTAAACCCCATATACTCATCCAGAAGTCTTTTAAAAGACCCCAGCGAGTTCGCCTCCACCACCGACGACGGCAGCCGATTCCATTTACTCACCACCCTCTGAGTGAAAAACGTACCCCTAACATCACCTCTGTACTTCCCTCCCCGCACCTTAAATCTGTGTCCTCTCGTAGCGACCATTTCAACCCGGGGAAATAGCCTCTGAGAGTCCACCCTATCTATTCCTCTCAACATTTTATAAACTTCTATCAGGTCGCCTCTCAACCTTCGCCTCTCCAGGGAAAAGAGTCCCAGCTCCCTCAACCTATCTTCATAAGGCATGCCTCCCAGTCCAGGCAACATCCTTGTAAATCTCCTCTGCACCCTTTCAATAGCTTCTACGTCTTTCCTATAGTGAGGCGACCAGAACTGCGCACAGTACTCCAAATGAGGCCTGACGAGGGTCCTGTAAAGTTGCAGCATTACCTCCCGACTCCTAAACTCAATCCCTCGATTAATGAAGGCCAGTACACCTTCTTGACCACCTCCTCCACCTGCAAGGCCGATTTAAGAATCCTGTGAACCCGGACCCCGAGATCCTTCTGCTCTTCAACGCTACTAAGACCCCTGCCCTTAATAGTGTACTCATTCATCCCGTTGGTTCTGCCGAAATGGACGACTACACATTTATCCGCGTTGAAGTCCATCTGCCACTTCTCCACCCATTCCTGCATCCTATCTATGTTTCGTAAAATCTATAAATTTCGTAAGGATCACAAGAGTGTCTGGTGTTAGGGAGGTCAGAGATATTTAGTCAGCATTTCTGTTTGAAACCCCCCAAATGTCCATCCAATTTTCCTTGTTCAGTGTCTCCATTTCCTCCACCCTCATAGGCAGTGAGTTCCAGGTCATTACCGTTCGCTGCATCAAAATATTCTCCCTTGCATGCCCACCACCACCACCACCCTGCCCCCCACCCCCCGCCACCGCATTTCTGACCCGAAACCTTCAATCCATGTCCCTCTCATCATTATCCAATCAGCTAATAGGAACAGATTTTCTTTGTCCACCTTACCTAAACCAGTTAGAGTCTTATCCACCTCTGTCAAATCTCCCCTCAACCTCCTTTATTAGCGATGTAGTCACATAGTAACATTACCTTTTGTGTTAGTTTACGTCTTTGGTTAAGATAGCACAAATATGAAGACTGTGTATATATTAAATCTTTTAAATTGGAATCTGTAAATAATATTTTTTGTGAATTTATTTTAAAAATACTCCCATACACTCTTTCCAAATGACAATTCTAACTGTGTGACACAAGGCAACTGAATCGGGACTGATTGGTTCAGACAGTGCAGCAGGAAAAAACTCTCCCAATTCTGATCTTCATTGTATATGGATTTGCATTCATAACCCATCAATAACCTCACTATAGCAGCTGAGATCACCTCTGACCAGGGCTTCTGTGTGTTGTCTGTTAGCATTAAAATGCAAATAATAGCAGTTTAGAATATGAACCTGGATGAATGTACCTCGATTTCTAATGTGATGACCCAAGTGATTGGTATGTTCACAATATCTAGTTACTCAAATTCCTGAGCTGTACACCCCACCTCCTGAGATATATAAAAATAATCGAGACTTGTTCAGCAGAATGGGGAAAGCTCTGCCGATGGTTGGATCGCTCCTTTTGAGGCTCACACTGCTATGAAACTAGTTCTGTAGCACGAAGACACAACTCCTCTACACATCACAGATGGGCTGCTGATTCAGTGAACTTCCTTTCTCAAAATAGTTGGAAAGCTGTTCCTCCAATTTGACATCTGCCTCTGCAGATTTAGCAACGTCAGGAAAGACAGTATCTGTGATTGGGGGAGATGATTCTCATAGTTTCTGTCTGTCCCATGTACAGGGTGATTTTTCTTCCTCCCATGACAAAATTTTCACGGGCTTTTTGGCAAATCATGTTGCAGTTTTATAGAACCTTAGGCTGCACTTGGAAGACAGTGTTCAACTCTGGTCGCCACATTACCAGAGGTATGTGGAGGCTTTGGAGAAGGTACAGAAAAGATTTACCCAGGGTGTTGCCTGGCATGGAGGGCATTAGCTATGAGGGGCGGCACGGTAGCACAGTGGTTAGCACTGCTGCTTCACAGCTCCAGGGTCCTGGGTTCGATTCCTGGCTCGGGTAACTGTGCAAACTCCACACAGACATTCTCCTCGTGTCTATGTGGGTTTCCTCCAGGTACTCCAGTTTCCTCCCACAGTCCAAAGATGTGCGGATTAGGTTGATTGGCCATGCTAAGAAATTGCCCCTTCGTGTCCTGGGTAGCGGAGGTTAGAGGGATTGGTGGGTATAATATGTAGGGATATGGTGGTAGGGCCTGGGTGGGATTGTGTTCGGTGCAGACTCGATGGGCTGAAGGGCCTCTTTCTGCACTGTAGGGTTCTATGATTGAGGAGAGGTTGGAGAAACTTGGTTTGTTCTCACTGGAACCACTGAGGTTGAGGGATGATCTGAGAGCAGTCTATAAAATTATGAGGAGCATGGACAGAGTGGATAGTCAGAAGCTTTCTCCCGGGTGAAAGAACAAAGAACAACACAGCACGGGAAACAGGCCCTTCGGCCCAACAAGCCCGCGCCGCCGTCCCGTTGTCTCAGTGACCTATTCATGATTTTAGTCTACGCCTAATGTGCGAGGATCAGGGAGGTCCAATATAGGGACAATTTGTTACCCAATCAATCAGCCTAAAAGCACATTTTTGGGATGTGGGAGGAAACCGGAGCACCTGGAGAAAACCCACGCAACCACGGGGAGAACGCGCAAACTCCCACGGACACAGGCCCAAATCCATGTGTCCGCACAGCAACAGAGATAGTCTCTGAGCTGTCATGTTGCCCTTGAGATGGTCCAGTTTAAGCACACCAACGACATGAAGCAATAGGCAACTCCCGAAGCAACATCCAAGAGCAGCCCACCACAACCTGCCGCATGCATGCCCTTTGCTGGTCAACAAGGTGGACTTAAATGCCTGTGGAGACAAAAAATTCATTATTAAACAGGCGAAGACTCTACATCCCTGAGGCAAAAACGGAATCCCAAGCCTGCAATGTTTGTTAAGGCCTGCTATATCCCCCTATATTAGGACGCTCATGTGGCTGTCCAAGTGACTCTTAAACAACCCTAGGGTGCCTGCTTCCACCACCTCACTCGGCAGTGCATTCCACATCCCCACTACTCTTTGTGTGAAAAACTGCCCTCTAATATTTGTCTTATACCTAGCCCCCCTCACCCTAAGCCCGTGACCCCTCGTTCTATCCATTTCTAATAGCGGAAAAAGCTTACCACCATTTACTCTATCTATCCCCTTCATAATCTTATAATCCTCTATTAGATCCCCCCTCAGCCGACGTCTCTCAAGGGAAAACAGCCCAAGTTTGTTCAATCTTTCCTCGTAAGACAGCCCTTCCATACCAGGCAACATTCTGGTAAATCTCCTCTGCACTCTCTCCAGGATCTCTACATCCTTCCGGTAGTGTGGCGACCAGAACTGGACGCAGTACTCCAAGTGAGGCCTAACCAACATTCTATACACCTGCAACATCAGACTCCTACTCTTATATTCTATACCCCTTCCTATGAAGGCTAACATACCATACACTTTCCTCATCACGTTCTGCACCTGCACCGACACCTTCAGGGACTTGTGCACTTGCACCCCCAGGTCTCTCTGCGTATCTATACTCCGGATAGTTCTACCTTTTATCGTATAACTCCCCTCCACATTATTCCGGCCAAAGTGCATCACCTCGCATTTCTCCGGATTAAATTCCATTTGCCATCTATTCACCCAATCTACCAGCCTGTCTATGTCCTGTTGCATTGCCAGGCACTGCTCCTCAGTACCCACCAATCCAACCATCTTAGTGTCATCAGCAAATTTGCTGATCACACCACCTACCCCCTCTTCCAAGTCATTAATATATACACAAATAGTAGAGGTCCTAGTACCGAGCCCTGCGGCACACCACTGGTGACAGACCTCCAATTGGAAAAGGAGCCTTCCACTACTACCCGCTGTCTCCTCCTCCCAAGCCAGTTCTCCACCCATCTACATACCTGGCCTTGTATCCCATGAGCCTTCATCTTTTCTATCAGCCTATCTACCATGAGGGACCTTGTCAGTTACTCGGGGACATAGGTTTACGGTGTGAGGGGCAAGATTTAAAGATGTATGAGGCAAGTTTTTTACACAGAGGGTTGTGGGCGCCTGGAACTCGCTGCCAGGAGAGTTAGTGGAAGCAGATACAATAGTGACTTTTAAGGAGTGACGACAAATACATGAATAGGATGGGAATGGAGGGATATAGTCCCCAGAGGGGGTTTTAGTTCAGTCGGGCAGCATGGTTGGTGCAGTCTTGAAGGGCCTGTTCCTGTGGTGTAATTTTCTTTGTGTTGAGGGTGAATTCACCATCCACAGCCATTTATTTTGAACCCTGGTTCTGAAATATTCTCAGTCTGGATTTAAGGCTTCCTGGCATAATACACAGATTTAGGCCTTACCACCAAACACCAGTTCATATCCTCATCTGAGTCCCAGATTTAAATATGGTTGTCCAAACCAGAAAACATATACAATCTGACTCTTTTAAAACCTGATTCACCACACCCTGCCACACTAACTACAAGAGATTGTGTTTGGAATTAATTGTTCCATTAAAGCCTGTTTTCAATGACAATATTTTTATTGAAACGTGGTGGAGTTCAATCCCAGGTCCCAAAATTAAAAACAGAAAATACTGGATAAGCTCAGCAGATCTGTTTCATTCAAACTTCCAGCATTTGCAGGATTTTGCTTTATCCCCAAATCATTACCCTGGATTACTCCTTCTCTGGCTCTAATTCTAGTTACAAAATTCCACAATTCTCTATATTTTCCGGAGGAGAAATAAATGTTTTATTCACAGATGTTGGCCAGAGGAGGAAGTTTTGAGTCTGTGTGTGAAGCTAAAAACAGAAGCTGTGCTGTTTCAAATCAAACTGCGGGACTTGGGAGAAAATGATGGGAAGAGATTTTGCAAAGTCCCCTCCCCCACTCCCTCAGCTGGCAGCCCAGCACGCAGGCGCAGAGAGCGCTGCTGAGCCGAGCTGTCCGGAGCAGGCGCAGTGCGGCTGCCGCCAGCGGTCGCTCTCGATGTCTTTTTGGAGCAGCCGGAGGGGGGAGGGGGAGATCACCGAGCGGCTTCTCGCTCTGGCCGGAGCCGCCAGCCGCTTGTCTGGAAACCTTGGCTCGAGGCGGGGGAGGGGGAGGGGAACAATAGGTGGGGGCGGGGCTCCCGGGTCAGCGCGCAAGGCCTGCACAATGGAACCCCGAGGACGTCACCGCGGAGCAGTCTGATTTCTATTGGCTGATATAGGCAGGCCTCCATTGTGATGTCACAATGCGGAAGTTTGTCGATGATTTTCAGGCTGAAACTTCCTCCTCTGGGCAACATCTGGGAGGAAATCAATGTCTCCCCCTTTCCATTTCTTTTCCCATTCTGGGGGAAATTGGGGACCTGCAGCAACTGGAGGGAAAGGAAGTTAATTCAGGGAGGCTGCAGGCTCTGGAACGATTATAGACGAACATCGGAATTAGGAACAGGACTTGGCCCAGGTATCTTTCTCTCTCTCAAAGATATTGACTTCTTTTAGCTCCCTCAGGTTGTCGCCTTTATTTATCTGGATAACACGATAACCTAACTAACGATCACAATTAAAGGGGGAGTTTTCCCAGGAGAAGGCTGTTTAAATGAACTGTAAATTCACCTGGGACAGAGATATGTTTAATGTAGTTGTATGTACGTGCTATGTTATTTATGATTCCCTATTTCTTGTCTTGAAAAGGCACTGTGTCAATGTTACCTATTTCCACTGATGGAGACATTACAACACAGAAGGAATCCATCTGGCAACTCAAATCCATGCCAACCCTCTTTGGAGTCATTCAGATGATCCAATTACCCCTCTATATTCTCATTCCCCTGAATTTTACATCACAATGGAATGGATGAGAGTTCCAGATGAGCTGAGACTGGGGTGGAATTGGGTGATGTTACTGAGGTGGAAATAGACAGTCTTGATGATGATGATGTGTGGCTGGAAGCTCATCTTGGGGTGAAATATTTCACCAGGGTTGTGAACAGCCTGATTCAGGTCAGATACGTTACTGGGAAGAAGAATAGAGTTGCTGGTGACAGAGTGGATTTTTTAGGTTGGACCGAAGACAATGGGTTGTCTTCCTAGTATTTATATGAACAAAATTTCTGTTCTTTTAGTACTGGATGTCAGATAAGTCAGAATAGTGTGTGATTGGAGGAACTCGGAGGTGATGTTGTTTATATCCATTTGCTATCTTGGTCCTTCTAGTGGAGTTGAGGGTTTGTGAGATTCTGTCAAAGTTCTTGTCAAGTTGTAGATGTATAAAATCCCTTGCCTTCACTACCGGCTACTCCTACGTCTCTCTGCCTCCTCCCAAAGTCTTGCATAGACCCAGACCGTGTGGCAGATTTCATTCTCTGAAGGACATCTGTGAACCAGCTGGGTTTGTATGACAATCCAGCAGCTTTTTTGGTTACGCTTTCCTCACGACAACTCCACAAATTACCAAATTTATTCAGTTCAATTTCACAACCTGCCTTTGTGTTTTTGTGGGTTCTTTCTCACTCAATTTTTTTCTGTTTTAAATCAATTTCCCAGGGGTTGGCAAGAAGAAAATCTGCAGTCGAGAAACTGAAACAAAACATGATATCAGAATCTGATGAGTCGGCCATTGAATATCATTGTATTTTGAAATTGGAAGAAAAAAGCACCATTCACAGTGGAGAGAAACTATAAACGTGTTCTGTTTGTGGACAAGGCTTCAACTAATCATCTGGCCTTTAGGAACATAATTACAGTCACAACAGGGAGATGGCATGGAAGTGTGAGGATTGTGGGAAGGAATTCAATTACCCATCCCTGCTGGAAACTCATCGACGCAGTCACACTGGTGAGAGGCCATTCACCTGCTCCCATTGTGGGAAGGGATTCACTCAGTTATCCAGCTTAAATATACATCAGAGGACTCATGCTGAGGAGAGGCCATTCACCTGCTCCCACTGTGGGAAGGGATTCAATCAGTCATCCAATTTAGCAAAACACCAGCGAGTTCACACTGGGGAGAAACCATTCACCTGCTCTGAATGTGGGAAGGGATTTTCTCACGCATCCACTCTGCTGATACACCAGCGAGCTCACACTCAGGAGAGGCCATTCACTTGCTCCCAGTGTGGGAAGGGATTTGCTGACTCATCTACTTTGTTGAAACACCAGCGAGTTCACACTGGGGAGAGGCCATTCACCTGCTGTGTGTGTGGAAAGGGATTTGCTCAGTCAGCCACCTTGTTCACACACCAGCGAATTCACACTGGGGAGAGGCCATTCACCTGCTCTGTGTGTGGGAAAGGATTCACTCGGTCATCAACTCTGCTGACACACCAGCAAGTTCATACTGGGGAGAAACCGTTCATCTGCTCTGTGTGTGGGAAAGGATTCAATCATTCATCCAACCTAGCAATACACCAGCGAATCCACACAGAGGACAGGCCATTCATCTGTTCTGTGTGTGAGAAGGGATTCAGTCAGTCGTCTAAACTAGCAATACATCAGCGGGTTCACACTGGAGAGAGGCCGTTCACCTGCTTGCAGTGTGGGAAGGGATACGTTACCTCATCGAATCTTCTGATGCACCAGCGAATTCACAACTAATTATTGTGATTGAATTTCAAATTAGGGAGAAACCATGAAAATGTGCAGACTGTGAGGAAAGTTTCAGTTACTGTCAGAGCTGGAAGTACACTGGGGACTGTTTGAAGATAGAGGGTTTCTACAAGCTGCTCTAAGACTTGTCTTCTCTCTGAAAGCTTCAGGACAGTCTATACTCACTATAGCAAGTATATTTATGGTTTTTAACTGTCATTGAAGTGGGATCTACATGTGAGGAATGTTGCATATTGGAACTGAAATTGTGTTAAATCAGAAATTAAAGTTGTTTCCTTTCACTTTTAAATACTGTTCAACTGTTATTAGTTAAGCTGCTTCATTTTTTGGAATTATATTTAAGCTGTTATTAAATAAAGTTTGTTTTACCATGAAAGATCCCTAATTTGTCAAGGAATTATCCCTGGAGTGAAGCATCCTATCCTTACATTTATGCCAAAATAGAAATGTTTGTTTGGATCTAATCTGACTTCCTAACATAATTTAGGGGTTCTGGTTCAAGACCCTATTGAAAGGGATTCACTCAACAATCTACTCTCCAAGCACTCCTGCTTCACACTGGGGAGGGACCTTTTAAATGCCCAGACTGTGAGAACTGCTATAAAAGCTGTGGAAAACTGATGTCTCATCAACACGTTCACACTGTGAGACACCATTCAGCTGCTTTTACTGTGAGACTGGGTTCAGGAAATCATTTCAACTGACTGAACACCAGCGAGTTCACACTGGGGAGAAGCGTTCACCTGCTCTGAGTTTGGGAAGAGATTCACTCAGTTTTGTGGTTTGATTTCCAGAATCTGCAGTATCTGATTTTGATCTGATTTTTTTGTTTGATTTATTATTGTCACATGTATTGGGATACAGTGAAAAGTATTGTTTCTTGTGCGCTTTACAGACAGAACATACCATTCCAGCATTTTCTGTTTTAGGTACTTTTGAAGGGTTTTCCCTCTCTCCTCCACCCTCACCTCAACAAGAAGACTGAGGAACTCATGGAGCTCTTTTGTCACTAAGATTGAGACAACCTGATCAGCTGCCTTTCTTCCACTTGGTCAAACTGTGACTAAAAATTTGCCCAACTGTAAACTCATCTTTCCTTAGTTTCTCGCTATCAAGAAGTAAATTTAGTAATCTATATTTGTATTGTTGGATATTAGTAATGTGGTATAGATTTAAGTGAGTTTAATTCAGTGTTTCTGTATATAGAAGGGTTAAAAATTTCATAGATTAATGTTAAATAAAGGTGTTTGCATGTATGGGGTTTTGGTTTCATTCCAAACTGTGCCTGCATTGTGTTTAGCGAATTTACAATGTGAAAAGCACAAATGCAAAGAAAGATAAGGTTGTTACTTGGCAACCCGTGGCTATTTTGGGTTAGAAAGCATTTGATTAGCTGAAGAGGAAACCGCCAGAAACATTAGGCAGAACAATGGAGCAAGGGCAAGAAAGAAAATCCCAGAAGTTAAAGAGCAGATAGTTCCAGAAACCAGGGAATTCAAAAAGTCTAAGGAAAACTGAAGTCAAAGGGAATCTGAACAAAATACTGTTCCCTGAAGTTAAAGAAAGGAGCAAAGAGAGGTTTCTAGTTAAAGACAACACACCTGGTGAAGTTGGCTGGCAAGAAGACAGATCCTGAAATAATCCTAAGGTTGGGGACTTTGTACCACCTGTAAAACAGTAGTGTTCTGCTGGCATGGCTGAGTACCAGAGAGATTGTGTGGAAGCTTGAATGCATGTGGTAATCTAATACAGAAGAATAGTGAAAGGAGGGATTGAAATCCTGGAAATGGATTCTTGCTCAAAAGATCTGAGAGAGAGCGTTGTTTGGGAGAAGATTCTCAGCCGTGTCTTTTCGAGAGTGGATCTGGTTGATGAAAATTTCTGCTCATCGATTTCAATGACAATGTTACAATTCATAATTTTACACATGACAATTTCTGTGGACATTAATGAGCACAGGAGCTCAGTGTGATTTCTCAGCACCAGGTTATACTCTGAACATATGCAGTGCAAATGGTGGAACATGCTGATCAGAGATTACATTGAATTACAGAGAATATCCAGTCTGGGAGGAGACTGTTCGGTTTAACTAGTCTGTGCTGATGTTTATATTTCACACAAGACAACTCCCATTCCATCTCCCTCATTTCAGTCTTTCAGCTCATCTTTCTAATCTCCTTTCCCTCATGTACTCATCACGTTTTCTTTTTAAACTATCAGAATGAGTTGTCCAGCTAGTTCCTGTGGCACTGAATTTCACATTGTAATCAATCTCTGCATCTCGATGGTGAGTGACTTGGAGGGGAACGTGCAGGCGATGATGTTCCTATGCATTTCCTGCCCTTGTCCAAGGTGTTAGAGGTTGCGGGTTTGCAAGATGCTGTCAAAGAAGCCTTGCTGAGTGCTTGCACTGCATCTTGTAGGTGGTCCACACAGCTGCCATGTGAGTCAGTGTTGGAGTTTGTAGAAGGATTGCCAATCTGGTTGCTTTGTCTTGAATGGTGTTGAGCTTCCTCAGTTGTTGGAGCTGTACTAATTCAGAAAATTGGAGCTCATTCAATTGGACACAAGAGTGACTGCCTTGTAGATGCTGGACTTTGGGGAGAATAAACAGATCTTTTAAAGAAAAATTTACATGATCTGGCCCAGACACCATAAGGAGATGGAAATGGGATGTGTTATGATTCTCAACTGAAATCCTACCCAACTGAAAAGGTGAACATTGAAGACTCGAACACGGAGGGAGCGATGTCTGTTCGTGTTCTTCAGCAGTGGAAGTGGGGATCAGGATTGTGCTGGAAGAACAGGAGTGATGGTGAAATGAGTCAGCAAATAGAGAATGATTATATTTCCACCAGCTCAGGTACTGAAGGCTGAATATTGTGGGAGAGAAAAGGTGAGAGTGTTGCAGAGTTTAAAGTGGAACAGGAGAGCTTTAAGCTGGTGGAGTCAGTGAAATCTGACTCTTGTTTTTGTCTGCTGTCATTTCACAGAGGCCCCGGTTCGCTTTATTTCCACAGCTACAGAATCAGTGAAAAGACATTGCACATTCTTCACAGCAGCATCAAACTCACACTGATTGTTTCTCCATTCACCTCGAGGTTATCGATTTGCCTCCAGCCTTCTCAATCCACTCCTGGCATTGGGTGTAAGCTCAGAATGGTGGTGGTGGGGGGGGGGGGATGGATTATTGACACCTCTCCCCCACCCCTCCCACAAACACACACAGAGGAACAACTCAAACACAATCATTAAATGAAGTGAAAGCAGACAACACATTCACACACACAAACATGGATGTGCTTGCACACAGGTGCACATGAACTGAAATGTGTGTGCACCCACACACATTCATAGATACAAGCATCATCTATAAAATCATATAATCCTATAGTGCAGGAAAGACCACTCAGCCCGTTGAGCCTGCACTGACTGTCTGAGCATCTTACCCAGGCCCTCTCCACCACCCTATCCCCGTAACCCGATATATTTACCCCACTAATTACCCCAATCTACATATTTTGTGACACCAAGCGGCAATTTAGCATGGCTAATCCACCTAACCAGCACGTTTTAGGAGTTTGGGTACTCCACTTTCCTCCCAGGGGAAACTCACGCAGACACAGGGAGAAGATGCAAACTCCACAGAGACATGGGAGGCTGGTGGTTAGCACTGTTGCCTCACAGCACCAGGGACTGGGTTCAAATCTGGCTTCAGGTGACTGCACATTCTCCCCATGTCTGTGTGGATTTCCTCTAGGTGCTCTGGTTTCCTCCCAGAGTCCAAAGACAAAAGAACATAAGAACATAACAAATAGGAGCAGGAGTAGGCCATCTGGCCCTTCGAGCCTGCCCCGCCATTCAATAAGATCATGGCTGATCTGTCGTGGCTCAGTTCCACCTTCCCGCCCTCTCCCCATAACCCTTAATCCCCTCTCTTATCAAAAACCCATCAACCCGTTTCTTAAAAATATTTAGCGAGGCAGCCTCCACCACTTCAACGGGCAGAGAATTCCAGAGATTCACCACCCTTTGAATGAAGAAGTTCCTCCTCAACTCTGTTCTAAACCGCCTCCCCTTTACCTTGAGGCTGTGCCCCCTAGTCCTACTGTCTTTTTTGAGCGGGAAGAGTCTCTCCACCTCTATCCTATCCATCCCATTCATCATCTTATACGTCTCAATGAGATCTCCCCTCATTCTTCTAAACTCTAACGAGTACAAGCCTAGTTTATTCAGCCTCTCCTCATAGCTCAATCCCCTCAACTCCGGTATCAGCCTAGTAAACCTCCTCTGCACTCCCTCCAGGGCCAAAATATCCTTGCGCAGGTGCGGCGCCCAAAACTGCACACAGTACTCCAGCTGCGGCCTCACCAATGCCCTATACAGCTGCAGCAAGACCTCCCTACTTTTATATTCAATCCCCCTCGCTATGAAGGCCAGCATCCCATTCGCCTTCCTGACCACCTGCTGCACCTGCAAGCTGGGTTTTTGCGACTCACGCACAAGGACCCCGAGGTCCCTCTGCACCGTCGCCTGCAGCAGTTTTTCGCCACGCCGTGCAGGTTAGGTGGATTGACCAGACTCAATTGTCTTAGTGTCAGGGAAATTAGCACGGTAAATACATGGGGTTACAGGATAGGACATGGGTGGGATTGTTGTTGGTGTAGGCTAAATGGGCTGAGTGGCCTCTCTGCTCTGTAGGGATTCTATGCTTTATCCACTACTGGATGGAGAGAAGGAGAGCTCCTGCTGGTTTTTCAAGGGCCAATCATTCAAACAGCCTAACATTTGGTGGTTATCCAACAATTTGTGGAATCTGCTAAGTTTCCCAGGTGAGCAATGGTGATTGTGTTTCAGAGATGGGAAGTTGCCATGTTGATTCAGAACGCTTTGGGACAGCCTGAAAGGGCACAGGAACCAGACCATTCCCTCTTTTCGATTGGTGACCACGGGAGTGACCAATCTCTCTCTCTGTATCTGTTTGTGTCTCTCTCTCTGTATCTGTATCTCTCTCTCTCTGTATCTGTGTGTGTGTCTCTCTCTCTGTATCTGTATCTCTCTCTCTCTGTATCTGTGTGTGTCTCTCTCTTTCTCTGTATCTGTGTGTCTCTCTCTCTCTCTCTCTGTATCTGTCTCTCTCTCTGTGTCTCTCTCTCTCTCTGTATCTGTGTGTGTCTCTCTCTGTATCTGTATGTCTCTCTTTCTCTTGTATCTGTGTGTGTGTCTCTCTCTCTGTATCTGTGTGTGTGTCTCTCTCTCTGTATCTGTGTGTGTGTCTCTCTCTGTATCTGTCTCTCTCTCTCTGTATCTGTGTGTCTCTCTCTCTCTCTGTATCTGTGTGTCTCTCTCTCTGTAACTGTGTGTCTGTTTCTCTGTATCTGTGTGTGTCTGTCTCTCTGTATCTGTGTTTCTCTCTCTCTCTCTGTATCTGTGTCTCTCTCTCTCTCTGTATCTGTTTGTCTCTCTCTCTCTCTGTATCTGTCTCTCTCTCTCTGTCTCTGTATCTGTATCTCTCTCGCTCTCTCTCTCTATGTATCTCTGTGTGTCTCTCTCTCTCTGTATCTGTGTGTCTCTCACTCTCTGTATCTGTGTGTGTCTCTCTCTGTGTATCTGTGTGTGTCTTTCTCTCTCTGTAACTGTGTGTGTCTCTCTCTCTCTGTATCTGTGTGTGTCTCTCTCTCTGTATCAGTGTGTCTCTCTCACTCTCTTTCTGTATCTGTATCTCTCTGGCTCTGTCTCTCTCTCTGTATCTGTGTGTGTCTCTCTCTCTCTGTATCTGTGTGTGTGTCTCTCTCTGTATCTGTCTCTCTCTCTCTCTGTATCTGTGTGCCTCTCTTTCTGTAACTGTGTGTCTGTTTCTCTGTATCTGTGTGTGTCTCTCTCTCTGTATCTGTGTTTCTCTCTCTCTCTCTGTAACTGTGTCTCTCTCTGTATCTGTTTGTCTCTCTCTCTCTGTGTATCTGTCTCTCTCTCTCTCTCTCTGTATCTGTGTGTGTGTGTCCCTCTCTCTGTACCTGTGTGGCTCTCTCTCTCTGTATCTCTGTGTGTGTCTCTCTCTGTATCTGTCTCTCTCTCTCTGTATCTGTGTGTCTCTCTGTGTATCTGTGTGTGTCTCTCTCTGTATCTGTCTCTCTCTCTCTCTGTATCTGTGTGTCTGACTCTCTCTCTGTATCTGTGTGTGTCTCTCTCTCTGTATCTGTGTGTGTCTCTCTCTCTGTATCTGTGTGTGTGTCTCTCTCTGTATCTGTGTTTCTCTCTCTCTCTCTCTGTATCTGTGTATCTCTCTCTCTCTCTTTATCTGTGTGTGTCTCTCTCTCTCTGTATCTGTATCTCTCTCTCTCTCTGTATCTGTGTCTCTCTGTGTCTCTGTATCTGTGTGTCTCTCTCTCTCTCTGTATCTGTCTCTCTCTCTGTCTGTCTCTCTCTGTATCTGTGTCACTCTCTCTCTGTATCTGCGTGTCTCTCTTTCTCTTGATCTGTGTGTGTCTCTCTCTCTCTGTAACTGTGTGTCTCTCTCTCTCTGTATCTGTGTCTCTCTCTCTGTATCTGTGTGTCTGTTTCTCTGTATCTGTGTGTGTCTCTCTCTCTGTATCTGTGTTTCTCTCTCTCTCTCTCTGTATCTGTCTCTCTCTCTCTGTATTTGTGTGTTTTCTCTCTCTCTCTTTCTGTATCTGTATCTCTCTTGCTCTCTCTCTCTCTGTATCTCTGTGTCTCTCTCTCTCTCTGTATCTGTGTGTCTCTCTCTCTCTCTGTATCTGTGTGTGTCTCTCTCTGTGTATCTCTGTGTGTCTTTCTCTCTCTGTATCTGTGTGTCTCTGTCTCTCTGTGTATCTGTGTGTGTCTCTCTCTCTGTATCAGTGTGTCTCTCTCACTTTCTTTCTGTATCTGTATCTCTCTGGCTCTCTCTCTCTCTGTATCTGTGTGTGTGTCTCTCTCTCTGTATCTGTGTGTCTCTCTCTCTGTATCTGTGTGTGTGTCTCTCTCTCTGTATCTGTGTATGTCTCTCTCTCTCTGTATCTGTGTGTGTCTCTCTCTCTGTATCTGTCTCTCTCTCTCTCTGTATCTGTGTCTCTCCCCCTCACACTCAGAGCCTCTCCACTAAAAATCACAAAGTAACAGATACAGATTAGCAGGCAAGAGCATGCTTTTAGAATGCAAATGAGGGCGAGCACACAAGGGAAGCTGGACAGGATGGTACCTACAGGAACTAAATTTAATAAAACACATCCAACACCCCATCAAAATCAGCACTTCTAAAACAGTCAAACAACCCATGGAGACACCTAAAATTAGCATAGTAAAGGAAACCCCCTGGCCCCTCAAAATTCTTTTGAGAGCAATGACACACCTTCTGGTTCAAGCCTCAGACATTCTAGACCATTAATAAACAATCAGACAAAAACGATTAACACACACTTAAAACAATTGCCCCAGCACTCGAAAACATTGAAACAGGATGGCTGAAGTCAAATACTGTAAATAAAGTATTAGCATTTGAATCGCATACTATACCGAAGATCGGGTATAACTGTAGCCCGATACGGTGGGTGTTTAGTATGCTTTCGGGACAGTCCGATTGTATGTCCTGACTGCACCTCCGTCGATGGAAAATAAAATAAAGCTGTGCCGTTATTGAACTACACCCTGAGTCCGTAATGGTCGTTTCACCCAGTCGCACTAACACCACTGTGCTACTATGATGCTCCATGGTTGGTACAAAATGGGATACATTTTGGAAAGAGTTTTCGGGGGCCCTCAAAATTGACCCTCACCAACTCTAGGTAAATAGTCTTTCTACCTTGTGGGGGATTTGGAGTGTGAGAAGGCTGTGGGGGTAACTCTGACAGAAAATTCGGAGTGGAGTCCTGTAGGCAGTAATCTGTCACCTTTCAGATAGCTACTGACAAGCCCTGCAGCAGAGCTGCTACCAAACAGTGCTGGTTTCACCCTTTCCCCTGGACACTACCAGCAGTTGGCAGAGAGAGATCCTAATGCCTCGACAGTTCAGAATCTCTCTAATATTTACAAATGACTACACCCAGTAGGGGAGACCACAGCATTGTGACCATTGTTCGCACAACACTGGAAGAAATAGTAATCTCACACTCGAATGACACAGAGGGTTTGCTTTTAAAGCATCAGGGTTCAGTGTGTCGCTACCTTTCATAGTGCCCAGTGTATTATTTTTGCTGCCCCACTAGGACCTCCTGGACACGAGATGGACCTCCACCTGTGGAATAAAGACAAAAGTATTAATCTTACAGCCTGCCTTTCCGGTGTCTCCCGAGGTTTAACCCTATTTAATAGACCCTACCATATCCCTCCATTCTCGTTTCACTCATGTGCCTATCTAACTGCATCTTAAACGAGTCCAACGTTCCTGCCTCCACCACCCTACTCGCTAGCGCGTTCCAGACCCCCACAACTCATGTCTGCCTCTCCATTATTTCCAACTTCCAATACTTCCCTGAACCTCAACACCCCATCTAGGCTGTAAATTCTCTTCTTTGCGTGTAAAAAGTGTTGGATTGAACAGGGTGAGGTGAAGCTGTTTGTTTAGTGACTGTAATTGATGTGAGTCTCCATGGATCTGATTGGTGTGCCTGGAGGGATTTCCCCCTTCGAATAATAAGGGATTCCGTTCAATGTGTTGTCCCATTGAGTCAGCGGGAGCGACAACTCCAACACTAACAGCGATCAGCGGCTGTGGAGACAGAGGGAGGGAGAGGAGAGATCAGAATCTGGGAGCAATGGCCCAGAATGTTCCAACAGTGGATCAGAATCTGGGGACAATGACCCAGAGTATTCCAACAATTGATCGGAATCTGGGAACAATGACCCAGAGTGTTCCAACAATTGATCGGAATCTGGGAACAATGACCCAGAGTGTTCCAACAATTGATCGGAATCTGGGAAGAATGGATTGGAACATCGATTTCTACTATTCGATTTATTTGTTAACCTTAGATAATTGGATGATGCCATTAGATGTTCGGATTGAAAGTCTACTGAAGGTGATTCAGTTCGTTTACTATCCCACCTTGGCGATTATTGGAGTACCGGGTAAGTCCCTGTCTGGAATTGTAACAGTCCGACTGCCACTGGAATCGGAGCAGGCAGGGGTCAGAGCATGGGAAGGTCTCTTGAACACGGGTAGGATTTTGCAGTTTTCGGAAAAGTGAGGCTGTGAAGTTCTGTCCCCAGTTCCTAATTCTAGAAAGGCTGTTTAACTGTATTGATTTCCTTGTCATTTACTGTACTGGGTTTGCTGCTCTTGTTGTTTCTGTTGAATCCCTATATCCAGTTCTTAATTCTTTCAGCCGCTGACAATTGTCTCAGGGCCTATGGGCTAGGGTGTCTTCTGTGTGTTGTGACTATCCATAGACATGTGACCTAACACTAATCCTTTGTGAGAAAAATATAAAGCAGAATGGTTTTTTACCATCTACATGTAACGCCAGCTCACTGCCAATTGCCCACCCAGTCACCACGCTGCAGAATGCATTTTATTGATCATGTTTGCACAGCAGGATCTCAAGAGAAAACATGTTTCGTATTGAAATTCATTCATCAATGTCACAAGTATGCAAACATTAACACTGCAATGAAGTTGCTATAAAAATCCCCGAGTTTCCACGCTCCGGAGCCTGTTCAGGTACACTGAGGGAGTATTTAGCACGGCCAATACATCAAACCATCACAACTTTCAGATTTTTGGGGGAAACCGGAGCACCTGGAGGAAACCCACGCAGACACAGTGAGAACGAGTAGACTCTGCACACTCAGTAGCCAAGCCTGAAATTGAACCAGGGAGCCTAGTGCTATGAGGCAGCAACACTGTCCCATGCACCACCACAAACTTTCCTGGAGTCACAGAAACACTAACATACATGTATTAATAGAAACATTTACTGATAGAAGCAATCAGATTTAGACACTTACTCCCACTCTCACACAAATTCAGAAGCCAAAATTGTTGTAAGCCTCCGGAATAACACACACTTAGGAGCACTCATCAGGTACTCTGGTGCTCACACACACACACACACACAGACACATGCATAGGAATAATGGTGTTAATGGCTGAGCTGTCGTTGAAAAACATGAGTCGGCGTTACAGGGTTGACTGTAATGTCAGAGAGATGGGATTTTGGACCTGTTGTGGATGTAGTGAACTGTAGTGGATCCAGGAAATCTGGGAAGCCGGAACTGATTCATGCCATGACTAACCTTTTCATGCATTTCATAATATTGGATGTCGGAGTCACAGGATGAGAGTCATTAGGCAGCTTGCTTGGCTTTTCCTTTGCTACTGGCCTTTGTTTGAGTTTTTACCTGGTGCATATATTGACAACATTCCTGCCATGAGAGGACTCATGGAGATGTAAATCTAATAGAGATTCTGCGCTTCAGGGCATCAGGATCTCCCTCTGCCAATTGTTGTATTGTCCAGAGGAAAGGGTCAAACCAACACTGTTTGGTACCAGCTCTGTTGCGGGAGTTGTCAGTGAGCTGTCTGAGAGACAACAGATTACCACCTACAGGACTCCACTCCGCACCTTCTGTTAGGGTTTACTGCCTCATCCTTCTTACCCTCCCAATCCTTCACAGGCAGAGGGGATATTTACCTGTAGCTGAGTAAGGGATAACGTTGAGGACTCCCTGGAAAGCTCTTTCCCAAATGTTAACTTTGTGTCACTACCAAGGAGCAGTACGGTGGCATAGTGGTTAGTACTGCTGACTCACAGCATCAGAAACCTGGGTTCAGTTCCATTTTTGGGTCATTGTCTGTGTTGAGTTTGTACATTCTCTCTGTGTCTGTACAGGTTTACTCCAGATGCTCTACTTTCCTCTCACACTCCGAAAGACATGCTGGCTTAAAAATATATATTCCAATTGTTGTGTTTTTGTACTTTTTTAAAAATTTTAACCCAGCATAAGTCTAAATGGCAATTCCTTCCATTGAATCATATCTAATTTTATTCTGTATTTCCTTCCTGACAGTGAACATAATCACAATTGTGACACTGACGAGCAGAAACTGTGGTCCCCCATAGCGAGAGGATTGGAGAACAGGAAGAGGGTCTTGCTGCAATTAGACAGGGCCTTGGTGAGACCACAGCCCGAATATTGTGGACAGTTTGGCTCTCTGTATCTGAGGAAGGATGTTCTTGCTCCAGAGGGAGCCCGGAGAAGGTTTCCCAGACGGATTCCTGGGATGGAGGGACTGACGAATGAGGAGAGCTTGAGTGGGTTGGGATTGTATTCACTGGAGATCAGAAGAGTGAGGGGGCGAACTCATCAAAATCAATAAAATTCTAACAGGACCAGACAGGGGTAGGTGCCAGAAGGATGATCCCGGTGGTGGGGGTGTCCAGAACCAGGGCTCACAGTCTGAGGATACAGGGGAGACGGTTTAGGACAGAGATGAGGAGAAATCTCTTCACCCAGAGAGGGGTCAGCCTGTGGAATTCACCAACACAGAAAGTAGTTGAGGACAAAACATTGAATGTTTCCGAGGGGCTGTTAGATACAGCACTTGGGGCAAAGGGGATAAAAGGATAAGGGGCAAGGTTCACTTTCCTGGCTAATCCCCCCTAACCTACACATCCCCTGATACTCAGGGACAATTTAGCACGGCCAATTCACCGAACCTGCACATCTGGGGACTGAGGGAGGAAACCGGAGCACCCGGAGGAAACCCACGCAGACACGGGGAGAATCTCCGTACAGACAGTGACCCAGGGCTGGGATTGAACCCCAGTCCCTGGCGCTGGGAGGCAGCAGTGCCAACCACTGTGCCAACGCATGCTCATCAAACACTTCCAACCCAAATACAGGACACAGAGTAAAATTCCCTCTGCTCCGTCCAGGGAATTTTTCATTGCAGATTTTTAGATTTATTTTAGGGAGAGAACAAACAGAACTCAAATTGTTCAGCATCCCAGTGTGAACTCGTGTTTAATTCAACCAGGATCTCAGCTCCTCAGATTGCAACATGGAGTTGAAGCTTTGAATACAGATGTGTCTCTCTCTGTCTCAGAGTTTGTGTATTCTGTCTCTCACTCACTTTGAAACTTATCTGAAGAATTTGAACGATGAACGTTGCTTTAATCCCTCCTGACTCTCAGCACATGGAACTGGGGAATCTTCAAAGCCGACAGTCTCATGTAATTAACACCAAACTGCATCTTTATTCCCCCATCCATTTCCTATCTCTGAATAGACAGAATAGCTCAAAAAAGACAGTAGGACTAGGGGGCACAGCCTCAAGATAAAGGGGGGGCGGTTTAGAACAGAGTTGAGGAGGAACTTCTTCACTCAAAGGGTGGTGAATCTCTGGAATTCTCTGCCCGTTGAAGTGGTGGAGGCTGCCTCGCTAAATATTTTTAAGAAACGGGTTGATGGGTTTTTGATAAGAGAAGGGATTAAGGGTTATGGGGAGAGGGCGGGAAGGTGGAACTGAGCCACGACAGATCAGCCATGATCTTATTGAATGGCGGGGCAGGCTCGAAGGGCCAGATGGCCTACTCCTGCTCCTATTTCTTATGTTCTTATGTTCTAATAGATCCCACACATTTCCAGAATGCAGGAAGCTCTCAATGGAAACTGCTTCCAATGATTCCCCGATACAATTGTTCACACTTGCCTGGAAACTACATCCCACTGACATTCCCCAAAGCAGCCACAGAAAAGGGACTGGTTATTTTAAACATTGAACCTGAACTCACTGAGTTTACAATTCACTCACATTGTACAGAAATGCTGATCCTGTTTTGATGAGAGTGATCAGATTAACTCTGGAACATGAAGGCAGCCTCCGGACTGAGATGAACCACATTTATAACAATTCCACAATATCAGAGACATTGCTGTGTGTATTGTGTGAATCCAGCTGTGAAATATCCGAACATTTGGAGCTTCCACTGTTTCTGTCTTTTCATCATTTATTAAAGTACGTTGTTCTATCCCTTTTCAATCTAAGTTGTGTCAATTTACATTTCCCTGCTCTGAAACCTCTCCACCAGTTTTGCCCATTTACTAAACATGAAAAACTCTTTGCAATTTGATATTTCCAGCGACACTGCTTACACTGCGATCCCTCGGCCCATCGAGTCTGTACTGACCCGTCAGAACCACCTAACATCCCCACCCAACCCCATTTCCCAGCACTTTTCCCACAGCCCTGAATGTGATGATCGGCCGAGTGCTCATCCAGGGACTTTTTAAAGGGTGTGAGACAACTTGCCTCTACCCCCCCTCCCAGGGAGCACATTCCAGACCCTCCCCACCCTCTGGGTAAAACAATTCTTCCTCACATCCCCCCTCAACCTCCTGTCCCTCACCTTGAACCTGTGTCCCCCTCGCGACTGACCCTTCAACTAAGGAGAGCAGCTGTTCCCGATCCACACTGTTCATGCCTGTCCCAGTTATTACAATCTGGGCCTGGTATCAGTAATCTCTGCCCTAAACCTCTCTCAGTTATTACAATCTGGGCCTTGCATCAGTAATCTCTGCCCTAAACCTCTCTCAGTTATTACAATCTGGGCCTTGCATCAGTAATCTCTGCCCTAAACCTCTCTCAGTTATTACAATCTGGGCCTTGCATCAGCAATCTCTGCCCCAAACCTCTCTCAGTTATTACAATCTGGGCCTTGTATCAGTAAACTGCCCTAAATCTCTCTCAGTTATTACAATCTGGGCCTTGTATCAGTAAACTCTGCCCTAAACCTTTCTCAGTTAGTACAGTGTGGGATTGTATCAGTAATCTCTGTCCCGAATCTGCCTCAGTTTTTACAATCTGGGCCTTGTATCAGTAATCTCTGCCCTAAATCTCTCTCAGTTATTACAACCTGGGACTTGTATCAGTAATCTCTGCCCTAAATCTCTCTGTTATTACAATCTGGGCCTTGTATCAGTAATCTCTGCCCTAAACCACTCTCAGTTATTACAATCTGGGCCTTGTATCAGTAATCTCTGCCCAAAACTTCTCAGTTGTTACAATCTGGGCCTTGTATCAGTAATCTCTGCCCTAAACCTCTCTCAGTTATTACAATCTGGGCCTTGCATCAGTAATCTCTGCCCTAAACCTCTCTCAGTTATTACAATCTGGGCCTTGCATCAGTAATCTCTGCCCCAAACCTCTCTCAGTTATTACAATCTGGGCCTTGTATCAGTAAACTGCCCTAAATCTCTCTCAGTTATTACAATCTGGGCCTTGTATCAGTAATCTCTGCCCTAAACCTCTCTCAGTTATTACAATCTGGGCCTTGTATCAGTAAACTCTGCCCTAAACCTTTCTCAGTTAGTACAGTGTGGGATTGTATCAGTAATCTCTGTCCCGAATCTGCCTCAGTTTTTACAATCTGGGCCTTGTATCAGTAATCTCTGCCCTAAATCTCTCTCAGTTATTACAACCTGGGCCTTGTATCAGTAATCTCTGCCCTAAATCTCTCTGTTATTACAATCTGGGCCTTGTATCAGTAATCTCTGCCCTAAACCACTCTCAGTTATTACAATCTGGGCCTTGTATCAGTAATCTCTGCCCTAAAGCTCTGTCAGTTATTACAATCTGGGCCTTGTAGCAATAATCATGCCCTAAACCTCTCTTAGTTATTACAATCTGGGCCTTGTAGCAATAATCATGCCCTAATTCTCTCTCAGTTATTACAATCTGGACTTTGTGTCAATAATCTCTGCCCTAAACCTCTCTCAGTTATTACAATCTGGGCCTTGTATCAGTAATCTCTGCCCTAAACCTCTCTCAGTTATTACAATCTGGGCCTTGTATGAGTAATCTCTGCCCTAAACCACTCTCAATTATTATAATCTGGGCCTTGTATCAGTAATCTCTGCCCTAAACCTCTCTCAGTTATTACAATCTGGGCCTTGTAGCAATAATGATGCCCTAAACCTCTCTCAGTTATTACAATCTGGGCCTTGTATCAGTAATCTCTGCCCTAAACCACTCTCCGTTATTACAATCTGGGACTTTCATCAGTAATCTCTGCCCTAAACCACTCTCCGTTATTACAATCTGGGCCTTGTGTCAGTAATCTCTGCCCTAAACCACTCTCAGTTATTACAATCTGGGCCTTGTATCGGTAATCCCTGCCCTAAACCACTCTCCGTTATTACAATCTGGGCCTTGTATCAGTAATCTCTGCCCTAAACCACTCTCAGTTATTACAATCTGGGCCTTGTATCAGTAATCTCTGCCCTAAACCACTCTCCGTTATTACAATCTGGGCCTTGTATCAGTAATCTCTGCCCTAAACCACTCTCAGTTATTACAATCTGGGCCTTGTATCAGTAATCTCTGCCCTAAACCTCTCTCAGTTATTACAATCTGGGCCTTGTATCAGTAATCCGGGTCCCTGGTGCTGTGAGGCAGCAGTGCTAACCCCTGTGCCACCGTGCTGTACAGAGGAAGAGGAGGATTCACCCCAGTTCCCACATTCAATGATATCACGGCCGCTCTGGGATCGAATTCTGTATCACTTTGCACCTTTGGCTAAGAAAAATCCCTCAACCTCAGATTTAAACAGCAACTGAGCATCGATTGCCGTTTGCAGAAGATTGTTCCAAACTAATATCACACCCGGTGTGGCAAAGTGTTTCTTCATTTCACTCCTGAATGTCTAAAATACTAAACATTGTCTCAAATCCAATGTCCCCCCAAGTCCTGGACTCCCCCCCCCCCAATCTGGTCTTATTGGAGTCGGATGCCGTGTTTGGGAGCGACACGGGATTGGGAAGGACTGTTCATGCGGAGGATACACACCAGGAATCTGTCCCAGAATCAGAACAGAGCCGGGAGAATCAAACACGGAAAGCGGGGTTGGATTTGTGAGCCTCGGAAAGCTTTAGTGTTTGGTCAGAATGTTAACAGGGTGAAGTTTGGAGCCTCTGGGGTGACAGTTGTCCCAATACAGATTCTATCTTATTGGAACATTAAGGTACCGAGTGTCCTGAGCTCAGCAGCATTTACAAACCATCATTTGCAGAAAGCTTGCTGTTTAAATTGTATCAATCCAGCTCTTTGGAAATGTGTCTTATTTAAGAAAGTGACAAACTAATTTCAGAGAGGGAGAGAGATCCAGATCCAGAGACAGAGAGAGACAGAAACAGGATGGGATTGTGCTGTGCGTGTTACAGAGCTGACACTGAGACATACACGAGATGGACAGTCACAGACCAGAGTGAACCGTTCTCTGTAACCTGCAGTGTCCCGGACATGGACAGACGCTGACACTCAGACACACACACACAACAACAACAACAACAACTTGCATTTATGTAGCACCTTGAACAGAATAGTCCCTGAGATGCTTCACAGGAACCAGGAGTGAAAAATTAGACACTGAGTCACGGGCGAGTTTAGGGACAGACGCCCCACAGATTTGGTGAAAAGTGATTGGTTTTCGGAAGTCTCCTAATGGGGGAAAGGGAGGTATTAAGCGGCAAATGTGAGGTTCTCCACTTTGGGAGCAGAAAGGGGGAGGCGGATTACTGTCTGAATGGCCATAAATGAGGAGCGGGGAATGTACAAGGAGACCTGGGTGTCCCTCACACACCAATCGCTGGAGGCAAGCACGCAGGGGCAGGAGGCAGGAGAAAAGGCCAATGGGATGTTGGCCCCCATAGCGAGAGGATTGGAGAACAGGAAGAGGGTCTTGCTGCAATTAGACAGGGCCTTGGTGAGACCACAGCCCGAATATTGTGGACAGTTTGGCTCTCTGTATCTGAGGAAGGATGTTCTTGCTCCAGAGGGAGCCCGGAGAAGGTTTCCCAGACGGATTCCTGGGATGGAGGGACTAACGAATGAGGAGAGATTGAGGGGGTTCGGATTGTATTCACTGGAGATCAGAAGAATGAGGGGGCGAACTCATCAAAATCAATAAAATTCTAACAGGACCAGACACGGGTAGGTGCCAGAAGGATGATCCCGGTGGTGGGGGTGTCCAGAACCAGAGCTCACAGTCTGAGGATACAGGGGAGACGGTTTAGGACAGAGATGAGGAGAAATCTCTTCACCCAGAGAGGGGTCAGCCTGTGGAATTCACCAACACAGAAAGTAGTTGAGACCAAAATGTTTCCGAGGGGGCGTTAGATACAGCACTTGGGGCAAAGGGGATAAAAGGATAAGGGGGAAGGTTCACTTTCCTGGCTAATCCCCCCTAACCTACACATCCCCTGACACTCAGGGACAATTTAGCACGGCCAATTCACCGAACCTGCACATCTGGGGACTGAGGGAGGAAACCCACGCAGACACGGGGAGAATCTCCGTACAGACAGTGACCCAGGGCTGGGATTGAACCCCGGTCCCTGGCGCTGGGAGGCAGCAGTGCCAACCACTGTGCCAACGCATGCTCATCAAACACTTCCAACCCAAATACAGGACACAGAGTAAAATTCCCTCTGCTCCGTCCAGGGAATTTTTCATTGCAGATTTTTAGATTTATTTTAGGGAGAGAACAAACAGAACTCAAATTGTTCAGCATCCCAGTGTGAACTCGTGTTTAATTCAACCAGAATCTCAGCTCCTCAGATTGCAACATGGAGTTGAAGCTGTGAATACAGATGTGTCTCTCTCTGTCTCAGAGTTTGTGTATTCTGTCTCTCACTCACTTTGAAACTTATCTGAAGAATTTGAACGATGGATGTTGCTGAATCCCTCCTGTCTCTGAGCACACAGAACTAGGCAATCTCCCAGGCTCACAATCTAATGTCATTAACAAAGAACTGTCCCCTTTATTCCCCCATCCATTTCCTATCTCTGAATAGATCCCACACATTTCCAGAATGCAAGAAGCTCTCAATGGAAACTGCTTCCAATGATTCCCCAATACAATGGTTCACACTTGCCTGGAAACTACATCCCACTGACATTCCCCAAAGCAGCCACAGAAAAGGGACGGGTTATTTTAAACATTGAACCTGAACTCATTGAGCTGATGTTTCACTGACTTGATAGAAAAGCGTTTCGGGTTCCCCTGTGTCCCTGTCTCTCCATCTCTGGGGCAATTTAGCATGGACAATCCCCCCAACCTTCACAACTTGGGACATTAAGGGGCAATTTCGGAATACAGAGACACAGATAGAGAGAGATAGAGAGACACACACAGAGACAGAGAGAGAGACAGACAGACAAACAGATACAGAGCGACACACACATACAGACAGAAAGAGAGACACACAGACATGGAAACAGAGAGACATGGAGAGAAATACAGAGAGGGACACACAGATACAGAGACACACCGATACAGAGACAGAGACAAACAGATACAGAGAGAGACAGAAAAACACAGAGAGGGACACATATATAAATAAACACACAGATACAGAGAGACACAGGTACAGAGTGACAAAGAGAGAGACAGACATGCAGAGACAGAGAGAGAGCCACACAACAGAGTGTGAGAGAGACACAGACACTGATACAGAGAGAGACAGACAGACAGATACAGAGAGAGAGACAGATACAGAGAAAGACAGACAGAGAGAGAGGGAGAGAGACACACACAAATACAGGGACACACACACATACAAACAGATACAGAGAGAGAGACACACACACAGATACACAGAGAGAGAGACAGACAGACATAAAAAGAGACACACACACAGACACACAGAGAGACATATGCTGAGAGTGAGACAGATACAGAGGGAGAGAGAGAGACACACACACAGATACAGAGTGAAAGGGGGAGACACAGATACAGACAGGGTGACACAGATAGATAGAGAGAGAGAGACACAGAGAGTCGCAGAGAGAGAGACACACAGACAGAGAGACACACCCAGAGACAGAGAGATACTCACCCAGAGAGAGAGAGAGAGAGTGAGACACAGAGTGAAAGAGAGAGACGCAGAGAGAGAGTGTCACACATAGACAGACAGAGAGAGAGAGAGAGAGACAGAGAGAGACACACACATACACACAGGTACAGAGAGACAGAGACATACAGATAGAGCGAGAGACACACAGATACAGAGACACACAGATACAGAGAGAGAGACACACACAGATACAAAGAGACAGAGACATACAGATAGAGCGAGACAGAAAGGCACACACACAGATACAGAAACACACAGATGCAAAAAATCAGAGACACACACAGATACAAAGAGGCAGAGACACACAGATACAGACAGAGACACACAGATACAGACAGAGACAAAGAGAAACACACAGAGATTCAGAGAGAGAGACACACACACAGATGCAGAGAGAGATAGACACAGCAGATACAGAGAGAGAGACATACAGATAGAGTGAGAGAGACATACACAGATACAGAGGGACACACACACACACAGACACAGAGAGAGACACACACTCAGAGATGCAGAGAGAGAGAGAGAGACACACACACACAGAGATACAGAGAGACACAGACACAGATACAGAGAGAGATAGATATAAAAAGGGAGACAGATGCAGAGAGAAAGAGAGATAGAGGCAGAGAGAGAGAGAGATATGCCATAACCATAGAAAAGGGTCATGGGTGGAGGGGGGGACTGGTAATGTTAAAATGGCGGTGGAGGCTCGATGGGCCGAAGGGCCTGTTTCCCCGGGCTGTTTTTGTTCTTTGATATAGAGAGAGACAAAAACAGATACAGAGAGAAACACACACAGATATAGAGAGGGAGAGAGAGACAGATACAGAGAGAGATTCAGGGAGAGAGAGAGGGAGAGACACAGAAATACAGATACAGAGAGAGAGACACACAGATACAGAGAGAGAGAGACACAGATACAGAGAGAGAGACACACAGATAAAGAGAGACACACACACAGATACAGAGAGAGAGAGACAGATACAGAGAGAGAGACACACAGATACAGAGAGAGAGACACACACAGATACAGAGAGAGACACACACACAGATACAGAGAGAGACACACACACAGATACAGAGAGACACACACAGATACAGAGAGAGAGACACACACAGATGCAGAGAGAGAGACACACACAGATACAGAGAGAGACACACACAGATACAGAGAGAGACACACACACACAGATACAGAGAGAAACACACACAGATACAGAGAGAGAGACAGATATAAAGAGAGAGACGGACGCAGAGAGAGAGAGATAGAGGCAGAGAGAGAGAGAGATATGCCATAACCATAGATAAGGGTCATGGGTGGAGGGGGGACTGGTAATGTTAAAATGGCGGTGGAGGCTCGATGGGCCGAAGGGCCTGTTTCCCCGGGCTGTTTTTGTTCTTTGATATAGAGAGAGACAAAAACAGATACAGAGAGAAACACACACAGATATAGAGAGGGAGAGAGAGACAGATACAGAGAGAGATTCAGGGAGAGAGAGAGGGAGAGACACAGAAATACAGATACAGAGAGAGAGACACACAGATACAGAGAGAGAGAGACACAGATACAGAGAGAGAGACACACAGATAAAGAGAGACACACACACAGATACAGAGAGAGAGAGACAGATACAGAGAGAGAGACACACAGATACAGAGAGAGAGACACACACAGATACAGAGAGAGACACACACACAGATACAGAGAGAGACACACACACAGATACAGAGAGACACACACACACAGATACAGAGAGACACACACAGATACAGAGAGAGAGACACACACAGATGCAGAGAGAGAGACACACACAGATACAGAGAGAGACACACACAGATACAGAGAGAGACACACACACAGATACAGAGAGACAGACACACAGATACAGAGAGAGACAGACACACAGATACAGAGAGAGAGACACACACAGATACAGAGAGATAGACACACACAGATACAGAGAGAGACACACACACAGATACACAGAGAGACACACACACAGATACAGAGAGAGAGACACACACAGATACAGAGAGAGACACACACACAGATACAGAGAGAGACACACACACAGATACAGAGAGAGAGAGACAGATACAGAGAGAGAGAGAGAGACAGAGAGAGAGAGAGACAGGTACCGACAGAGAAAGAGACACAGGGGGAGAGAGAGACAGGTACAGAGAGAGACAGACAGATCCAGAGAGAGACAGAAGACAGACAAGCCCAGAGAGAGAAAGACATACACCCAGAGAGAGACACAGACACACAGACAAGCCCAGAGACAAGAAACACACACACCCAGAGAGAGAGACAGACAGACAGACAGAGTGAGAGAGACACAGAGAGAGGCTGATCTATAGAGAGAGTGAGAGATAGAGACACAGATACAGAGAGAGAGACACACACAGATACAGAGAGAGAGAGAGACATACACAGATATAGAGAGAGAGAGAGACACACAGATACAGAGAGAGAGACACACACACAGATATATAGAGAGAGAGAGACACACAGATACAGAGAGAGAGAGAGACAGAGACAGAGAGAGATAGAGACACACAGATACAGAGAGTGAGAGACACAGATACAGAGAGAGAGACACACAGATACAGAGAGAGAGATACACACACAGATAGAGAGAGAGGGAGACACACAGATACAGAGAGAGAGACACACACACAGATACAGAGAGAGAGAGAGACACACAGATACAGAGAGAGAGAGAGACACATACACAGACACAGAGACAGACACACACACACAGATACAGAGAGAGAGACAAATACACAGATATATATAGAGAGAGAGAGACACAGATACAGAGAGAGAGGGAGACACAGGGGGAGAGAGAGAGGGAGAGTCAGACAAACAGAAATACAGAGACACAGATACAGAGAGAGACACACACAGATATATATAGAGAGAGAGACATACAGATACAGAGAGAGAGACAGAGACAGAGAGAGATAGAGACACACAGATACAGAGAGAGAGAGACACAGATACAGAGAGAGAGAGACACACACAGATACAGAGAGAGAGACACACAGATACAGAGAGAGAGATAGAAACAGATACAGAGAGAGAGACACACAGATACAGAGAGAGACACACACAGATACAGAGAGAGAGAGAGACACACACAGATACAGAGAGAGAGACACACACAGATACAGAGAGAGAGAGACACACAGATACAGAGAGAGAGACACACACAGATACAGAGAGAGAGAGACACACACAGATACAGAGAGACACGCACACAGATACAGAGAGAGAGAGAGACACACAGATACAGAGAGAGAGACACACACAGATACAGAGAGAGAGAGAGACACTCAGATACAGAGAGAGAGAGACACACACACAGATACAGAGAGAGACACACACAGATATAGAGAGAGAGTGTGTGTGTGTGTGTGTTTCTATGTGTGTGTTTCTCTCTTTACGTGTGTATTTCTCCGTGTGTGGCACGCTTCTCACTTTGTGTGTGTGTTTCTCTCTTTGTGTGTGTGTGTTGCTCTGTGTGTGATTCTCTCTTGTGTGTGTGTGTGTTTTTTCTCTCTTTATGCGTGTGTGTTTCTCTCTTTGGGTGTGTGTGTTTCTCTCTTTTTCTTTGTTTGTATTTCCTTGTGTGTGTGTTGCTCTGTGTGTGTCTTTCTGTCTTTGTGCGTGTGTGTGTGTGTTTCTCTCTTTGTGTGTATCTGTGTTTCTCTCTTTGTATGTGTCTGTGAGTGTCTGTGTGTGTGTTTCTCTCTTTGTGTGTGTGTGTGTGTGTTTCTCTCTTTGTGTGTGTGTGCACGCGAAGGGCTAGATGGCCTACTCCTGCTCCTATTTATTATGTTCTTGTGTACACAGCTCCAGGGACCTGGGTTCGATTCCCAGCTTGGGTCACTGTCTGTGTGGAGTCTGTATGTTCTCCCCGTGTCTGGGTGGGTTTCCTCCGGGTGCTCCGGTTTCCTCCCACAATCTGAAAGATGTGCTGGTTAGGGTGTATTGACTGTGCTAAATTCTCCCTCAGTGTAACCCGAACAGGCGCCGGAGTGTGGGGACTGGGGGATTTTCACAGTAACTTTATTCCAGTGTTAATGTGAACCTACTTGTGACACTAATAAATAAACTTTATAGAAAAGAAACTTTCTATCTTTGATAGAGAGGTTCAGGTGATCCATTCCATATCTTCCTGCTTTGGGGAAATGGGAATTATCTTTACATTTACAAGGATATGCGGAGGGAGATGTTTGAATGGAGATTCAGCTTTTTGGGTGATTAAAGTGTCAATTTGTTTCCAGAAGCTGTTTACAGGGATTGTCCCGAGAGATTGAATTATTTCAGTCATGTCTACGTCTCCAATACTTCAGACAGAGGAAGGAAGCAATATACAAAAGGAAAGATTGGGGGAATCACTACATTAAAGGTGTGAGGTCTCATCACTCTCTGTCTGCTTTGGGTTTGTAATCTTTACATTTTTAATCACTGAAACCTCTTGTCCTTGTTGGGAATCTCACTGCGGTTTGAGAAAAGCAAACACTGATCCCACACTAAACCCCCCCCAACACAGGACTGAGCAGAGAGTGTGAAATGGAACTGCTGTCAGAGTGGGTTATTTTTATAGATGGATAAGAAACATTCCTCCATTTTCAAACCTTTCTCCTGTTTCTGTAGCGTTTCGGGTTCCCCTGTGTCCCTGTCTCTCCATCTCTGGGGCAACTTAGCATGGACAATCCCCCCAACCTTCACAACTTGGGACATTAAGGGGCAATTTCGGAATACAGAGACACACTGATACAGAGAGAGAGAGACACACACTGATACAGAGAGAGAGAGACAGATACAGAGAGAGAGAGAGACAGAGAGACACACAGATACGGAGAGGGAGAGACAGAGAGACACAAAGATACAGAGAGAGAGAGAGACAGAGAGACACACAGATACAGAGAGAGAGTGACAAAGATACAGATAGAGAGAGACACAGATACAGAATGACACACATATACAGACAGCAAGAGAGAAACACAGGGAGAAATACAGTGACAGACACACAGATGTGGAAACAGAGAGACACAGAGAGAAATACAGAGAGAGACACACAGATACAGAGAAAAATACAGTGAGGGACACATATATAAAGAAACACACAGATACAGAGTGACAAAGACAGAGACACACACAGAGACAGAGAGAGACACACAACAGAATGTGAGAGAGACACAGACACTGATAGAGTGACAGACAGACAGATACAGAGAGAGAGTGAGAGAGACAGATACAGAGAAAGACAGAGAGGGAGAGAGACACACACAGGTACAGAGAGAGAGACACACACACAGATAGAGACACACACAGATACAGAGAGAGAGAGACAGAGATGCTGAGAGTGAGACAGATACAGAGAGACACAGATAGAGAGAGAGACAGACAGACAGACAGATAGAGAGACATAGATACAGAGAGAGAAACAGATAAACAGAGGGACAGAGAGAGAGCGACACACACACCCAGAGACAGAGAGATACCCACCCAGAGAGAGAGAAAGAGACAGAGTGAGACACATAGAGTGAAAGAGAGAGATGCAGAGAGAGAGTGTCACACATAGAGAGACAGAGAGAGGGAGACAGAGAGAGAGAGACAGAGAGAGAGAGAGAGACAGAGAGAAAGAGAGAGACACACACAGATGCAGAGAGATGGAGACATACAGATAGAGTGAGAGACACACAGATACATAGATAGAGACAGATACAGATACAGAGAGACACACACAGATACAGTGAGGCACAGTGAGAGAGAGAGAGACAAACACACACACAGATACAGAGAAATACACACAGAGATGCAGAGAGAGACACACACACACACACAGATACAGAGAGACACACACACAAAGATACAGAGAGAGGGACACACACACAGATACAGAGAGAGAGACACACACACAGATACAGAGAGAGAGACACACACACAGATACAGAGACACAGAGAGAGAAGCAGAATGAGAGACAGAGAGAGAGACACACATACACACACAGACACACACACACAAAGAGAAAAACACACATACAAACAAAGAGAGCAGCACACACACACAAAGAGAGAAACACACACAAAGATAGAAACATACACATAAAAAGAAAAAATCACAAACGCACAAAAAGAGAGAAAAACACACACTCTCAGAAACACACAGAGAGAAACACACACACACAGAAACACACACACACACAGAGAAACACACACACACACAGAGAAACACACACACACAAACACACACACACAGAAACACACAGAGAGAAACACACACAGAAACACACACACACACAGAAACATACACACACAGAAACACACAGAGAGAAACACACAGAGAGAAACACACACACACAGAAACACACACACACAGAAACACACACACACACAAAGAGAAAAAAACCACAAACACACAAAAAGAGAGAAAAACACACACACAGAGAAACACACACACACACACACACACAGAAACACAGATGCACAAAGACAGAAACACACACACAAAGTGGGAAACACACACACACACTGAGATACACACGCACACACAGAGAAACAAATGCACACACACACACACACGAGAAACACACCCACACAGAAACTCATACACACAAAGAGAGAAAAACACACACACAAAGAGGAACACACTCACACACACACAGAAACACTCACACACAAAGAGGAAGAAACACTCACACACACACAGAAACACTCACACACAAAGAGGGAAACACAGATACACAGAGAGAGAAACACACAAGCACATAGAGAAAAAAAACAAAAACACAAAGAGAGAAACACACAGAGACAAATACACACACAGAAACACACACACAGAAACACACACACAAAGAGAGAGAAACACACAAAGAGAGAAACAACACACACAAAGAGAAACACACAAAGAGAGAAACACACACACACAAACACACACACACAAAGAGAGAAACACACACACACACACACACAGAAACACCCAAGCACATAAAGAGAAAAAAGCACACACAGAGAGAAACGCGCACACACACAGAGAAGCACAAACACACTAAGAGGGAAAAAGAAACACACACATACACACAAACAGAGAAACACACACAGAGAGAAACACACACACAGAGAAACACACACACATAAAGAGAGAAACACACACAGAGAGAAACACGCACACAGAGAAACACACACACAGAAACACACACACAGAGAAACACACACACACAGAAACACACACAGAGAAACACACAGACAGAGAAACACACACAGAGAAACACACACACACAGAAACACACACACACAGAAACACACACAGAGAAACACACACACAGAGAAACACACACACAGAGAAACACACACACAGAGAAACACACACACACAGAGAAACATACACAGAGAAACACACATACAAACACAACATAGATAAGGGTCGTGGGTGGAGGGGGGGTTTGATAATGTTAAAATGGCGGCGCGGGCTCGTTGGGCCAAAGGGCCTGTTTCCCCGGGCTGTTTTTGTTCTTTGAAACACACACACAAAGAGAGAAACACACACAGTCAAGTGAGAGAAACACACACACACAGAGCAACACACACGCACAGAAACACACACAAAGAGAGAAACACACACAAACACAGAGAGAAACACACACACACATGCACAGAACAACCAACACACACAGAAACACACACACAAAGAGAGAAACACACACAAACACAGAGAGAAACACACGCACACACATAGAAAGAAACACACACAGTCACAAAGCGAGAAACACACACATGCACACACAAAGAGAAAAACACACACACGCACACACAAAGAAAGAAACAAAAACACAAAGAGAGAAACACACACGCACACAAAGAAGAAACACACACACAGACGCAAAGACAGAACCACACACACCCCCAAAGAGAGAAACACACAAACACAAAAAGAGAAACACACACACACAAAGAGAGAAACACACACACAGACACAAAGAGAGAAACACACACACACAGACGCAAAGACAGAACCACACACACACCCAAGGAGAGAAACACAGAAACACAAAAAGAGAAACACACACACACACACAAAGCGAGAAACACATACGCACAAAGGAAGACACACGCACAGAGTAACACACATGCAAACACACACAGTCACAAAGAGAGAAACACACACACACAAAGAGAGAAACAAACACACAAAGAGAGAAATGCACAGACACAGAAACATACACACATACACGAAGAGAGAATCACACACACACACCTGAAGAGAGAAACACACACACACACAAAGAGAAAAACACACACACACAAAGCAAGAAACACACACACACACACAAAGCGAGAAACACACACACACAGAGCAAAACACGTGCACAGAGCAACACACATGCAAACACACACACCGTCACAAAGAAAGAAACACACACACACAAAGCGAGAAACATACACACACACAGAGAGAAACATACACACAAAGAGAGAAACACACTCACAAAGGGAGAAACATACACACAGAGAAACACACACATGTGCGAAGAGAGAAACACACACATACGCAAATAGAGAAACACACACAAACACACACACATACATGAAGAGAGAAACACACACACACCCAAAGAGAGAAACACACACACACAAAGCGAGAATCACACACACAGAGCGAGAAACACATACACGCACAGAGCAACACACATGCGCACACACACACACACAGAAACACACACAGTCACAAAGAGAAAAACACACAAACACAAAAGGAGAAACACACACACACACAAAGTGAGAATCACACACACAGTGTGAAACACATACACGCACAGAGCAACACACATGCACACACAGACACACAAACACACACAGAAGCACACACAGTCACAAAGAGAGAAACACACACCCAAAGAGAAACACACACACAGAGCGAGAACCACACACATACACAGAGCAACACACACGCACACACAGAAACAATCAGTGACAAAGAGAGAAACACACACACAAAGAGAGAAACACACACACAAAGAGAGAAACACACACACGGAAAGAGAGAAACACACACAGTTACAGAGAGAAACACACACACACAAAGAGAAAAACACACAGATAAAGAGAAAAACACAATCACACACACACATAGAAACACACACACAAAGACAAATCACATACACAAAGAGAGAAACACACGCACACACAAAGAGAGAAACACACACATGCACAGAGCAACACACGCACACACACACACAGAAACACATACAGTCACAAAGACAAAAACACTCAGTCACAAAGAGAGAAACACACACACGCAAAGAGAGGATCACATACAAAGAGAAAAACACACACACACAGAAACACACACACAAAGAGAGAAATGCACACACACACAAAGAGAGAAACTCACACACAGAAACACACACATACATGGAGAGAAACACACACACCCGAAGAGAGAAACACACACACACCCAAAGAGAGAAACACACACACACCCGAAGAGAGAAACACACACACACACAAAGAGAAACACACACATACCCGAAGAGAGAAACACACACACACCCAAAGAGAGAAACACACACACACAAAGTGAGAATCACACACAGAGTGATAAACACATACATGCACAGAGCAACACACACACAGGAACACACACAGTCACAAAGAGAGAAACACACACACACCCAAAGAGAAAAACACACAAACAGAAAAAGAGAAACACACACACACAAAGTGAGAATCACACACAGAGTGAGAAACACATACACGCACAGAGCAACACACACGCACACACACACACACAAAAACATACACAGTCACAACGAGAGAAATACACAGACACCCAAAGAGAAAAACACACAAACAGAAAAAGAGAAACACACACACAAAGCGAGAACACACACAGAGCGAGAAACACACACATACACAGAGCAACTTTATAAGACCCTTGTCAGGCCTCATTTAGAGTATTGTGCTCAGTTCTGGTTGCCTCACTATAGGAAAGATGTAGAAGCTATTGAGAGGGTACAGAGGAGATTTACAAGGATGTTGCCTGGACTGGGAGGTATGCCTTATGAAGTTAGGTTGAGGGAGCTGGGACTCTTTTCCCTGGAGAGACGAAGGTTGAGAGGCGACCTGATAGAAGTTTATAAAATGTTGAGAGGAATAGATAGGGTGGATTCTCAGAGGCTATTTCCCCAGGTTGAAATGGTCGCTATGAGAGGACACAGATTTAAGGTACAGGGAGGGAAGTACAGAAGTGATGTTAGGGGTAAGTTTTTCACTCAGAGGGTGGTGAGTGAATGGAATCGGCTGCCGTCAGTGGTGGTGGAGGCGAACTCGCTGGGGTCTTTTAAAAGACTTCTGGATGAGTATATGGGGTTTTATGGGATTGAGGGTTATAGATAGGTCTGTAGGTTGGTAGGTGTTGATGTGATCGGCGCAACTTGTGGGCCGAAGGGCCTGTTTGTGCTGTAGTGTTCTATGTTCTAACACACACGCACAGAGCAACACACACGCACACACAAAGAGAGAAACACACAAAGCGAGAAACACACACACACAGATACAGAGAGAGACACACACAGATATAGAGAGGGAGGGAGAGAGACAGATACAGAGAGAGAGAGACAGATACAGAGAGAGAGAGAGACACATGGGGAGAGATAGAGGGAGAGTCAGACAAACAGAAATACAGAGACACAGATAAAGAGAGAGAGACACACACAGATACAGAGAGAGAGAGAGAGACAGATACAGAGAGACACACACAGATACAGAGAGAGAGAGACACACAGAGATATATATAGAGAGAGAGAGACACAGATACAGAGAGAGAGAGAGACAGAGACAGAGAGAGATAGAGACACAGATACAGAGAGAGAGAGACACAGATACAGAGAGAGAGAGAGACACACAGATAGAGCGAGAGGGAGACACACAGATACAGAGAGAGAGAGACACACACAGATACAGAGAGAGAGGGAGACACAGGGGGAGAGAGAGAGGGAGAGTCAGACAAACAGAAATACAGAGACACAGATACAGAGAGAGACACACACAGATATATTTAGAGAGAGAGAGACACAAATACAGACAGAGAGAGAGACAGAGACAGAGAGAGATAGAGACACACAGACACAGAGAGAGAGAGACACAGATACAGAGAGAGAGAGACACACACAGATACAGAGAGAGAGACACACAGATACAGAGAGAGAGAGGGAGACACAGATACAGAAAGAGAGACACACAGATAGAGAGAGAGACACACAGATATATAGAGAGAGAGACAGATACAGAGAGAGAGACACACACAGATACAGAGAGAGAGAGACACACACAGATACAGAGAGAGAGACACACACAGATACAGAGAGAGAGAAAGACACACAGATACAGAGAGAGAGACACACACAGATACAGAGAGAGAGACACACACACAGATACAGAGAGAGAGACACACACAGATACAGAGAGAGAGAGAGACACTCAGATACAGAGAGAGAGACACACACAGATACACAGAGAGAGAGACACACACAGATACAGAGAGAGAGACACACAGATACAGAGAGAGAGAGACACTCAGATACAGAGAGAGAGACACACACAGATACACAGAGAGAGGGAGAGACACACAGATACAGAGAGAGAGACACACACAGATACAGAGAGAGAGACACACACAGATACAGAGAGAGAGAGACACACACAGATACAGAGAGACACACACAGATACAGAGAGAGAGAAAGACACACAGATACAGAGAGAGAGACACACACAGATACAGAGAGAGAGAGACACACACAGATACAGAGAGAGAGACACACACAGATACAGAGAGAGAGACACACACACAGATACAGAGAGAGAGACACACACAGATACACAGAGAGAGAGAGAGACACACAGATACAGAGAGAGAGACACACAGATACAGAGAGAGAGAGACACACACAGATACAGAGAGAGAGACAGACACAGATACAGAGAGAGAGAGAGACACTCAGATACAGAGAGAGAGACACACACAGATACACAGAGAGAGAGACACACACAGATACAGAGAGAGAGACACACAGATACAGAGAGAGAGAGACACTCAGATACAGAGAGAGAGACACACACAGATACACAGAGAGAGGGAGAGACACACAGATACAGAGAGAGAGACACACACAGATACAGAGAGAGAGACACACACAGATACAGAGAGAGAGAGACACACACAGATACAGAGAGACACACACAGATACAGAGAGAGAGAAAGACACACAGATACAGAGAGAGAGACACACACAGATACAGAGAGAGAGAGACACACACAGATACAGAGAGAGAGACACACACAGATACAGAGAGAGAGACACACACACAGATACAGAGAGAGAGACACACACAGATACACAGAGAGAGAGAGAGACACACAGATACAGAGAGAGAGACACACAGATACAGAGAGAGAGAGACACACACAGATACAGAGAGAGAGACAGACACAGATACAGAGAGAGAGAGGGACACACAGATACAGAGAGAGAGACATACACAGATACAGAGAGAGAGACACACACACAGATACAGAGAGAGAGACACACACAGATACAGAGAGAGAGACACACAGATACAGAGAGAGAGACAGACACAGATACAGAGAGAGAGAGAGACACACAGATACAGAGAGAGAGACACACACAGATACAGAGAGAGAGACACACACACAGATACAGAGAGAGAGACACACACAGATACAGACAGAGAGACACACACAGATACAGAGAGAGAGACACACACAGATACAGAGAGAGAGACACACAGATACAGAGAGAGAGACACACACAGATACAGAGAGAGAGAGAGACACTCAGATACAGAGAGAGAGAGAGACACACACAGATACAGAGAGAGAGACACACACACAGATACAGAGAGAGACACACACACAGATACAGAGAGAGAGAGACACACACAGATACAGAGAGAGAGACACACACAGATACAGAGAGAGAGAGAGACACTCAGATACACAGAGAGAGAGAGACACACAGATACAGAGAGAGAGACACACACAGATACAGAGAGAGACACACACAGATACAGAGAGAGACACGCACACAGATACAGAGAGAGAGAGACACACACAGATACAGAGAGAGAGTGAGAGAGACAGATACAGAGAAAGACAGAGAGAGAGAGAGAGAGACACACAGATTCAGAGAGAGAGACACACACAGAAAGAGACACACAGACACAGAGAGAGAGAGAGACAGAGGTGCTGAGAGTGAGACAGATACAGAGAGACACAGATAGAGAGAGAGACAGACAGACAGACAGATAGAGAGACACAGATACAGAGAGAGAAACAGATAAACAGAGAGACAGAGAGAGAGAGAGACACACACACCCAGAGACAGAGAGATACCCACCCAGAGAGAGAGAAAGAGACAGAGTGAGACACAGAGAGTGAAAGAGAGAGATGCAGAGAGAGAGTGTCACACATAGAGAGACAGAGAGAGGGAGACAGAGAGAGAGAGAGAGAGAGAGACAGAGAGAGAGAGAGAGAGAGAGAGAAAGAGACACACAGATGCAGAGAGATGGAGACATACAGATAGAGTGAGAGACACACAGATACATAGATAGAGACAGATACAGATACAGATAGACACACACAGATACAGTGAGACACAGAGAGAGAGAGAGAGACAAACACACACACAAAAGGAGAAACATACACACAGAGAAAAACACACATGCGCGAAGAGAGAAACACACACAAACACACACACATACATGAAGAGAGAAACACACACACACCCAAAGAGAAAAACACACAAACACAAAAAGAGAAACACACACACACACACAAAGTGAGAAACACACACACACAAAGAGAGAAACACACACACACAAAGTGAGTAACACACACACACAAAAAGAGAAACACACACACACAAAGTGAGTAACACACACACACAAAGAGAGAAACACACACACACACTCACAAACACATACAAAGAGAGAAACACAGATACACACAAAGAGAGAAACACACACACACACACACAAAGACAGAAAGACACACACAGAGCAACACACACACAAGGAAATACAAACACAGACAAAGAGCGAAACACACACACCCAAAGAGAGAAACACACACGCACACAGAAACACACACACCCAAAGAGAGAAACACACACACACACACAGAAACACACACACACAAAGAGAGAAACACACACACACACAGAAACACACTCACCCAAAGAGAGAAAAACACACGCACACAGAAACACACTCACCCAAAGAGAGAAAAACACACGCACACAGAAACACACTCACCCAAAGAGAGAAACACACCCGCACACAGAAACACACTCACCCAAAGAGGGAAACACACACACAGAGAAAAAACACACACACACACAAGAGAGAATCACACACACAGAGCAACTAACACACACACAAAGAGAGAAACACACACACACACAAAGAGAGAAACACACACACACACAAAGAGAGAAGCGCGCACACACACACGGAGAAATACACACACAAAGAGAGAAACACACACACAAAGACACACAGAAACACACCAAGAGAAACACACAGAGAAACAGACACACACACCAAGAGAGAAACACACACACGCAGAAACACACAGAGAGAAATATAGAGAAACACACACACCGAGAAACACGCACACGTACACAGAAACACACACACATACACAGAAATACACACACACAAAACACACACACAAAGAGAGAAGCACGCATGCGCACACAAAGAGGGAAACACACACACACACAAAGAGAAACACACACACTCACTCACAAAGACAGAAGACACACACAGAGTAACACACACACAAGGAAATACAAACACAGACAAAGAGAGAAACACACACACCCAAAGCGAGAAACACACACGCACAAAGAGAGAAACACACACACACACAAGAGAGAATCACACACACAGAGCAACACACACACCCAAAGAGAGAAACATACACGCACAAAGAGAGAAACACACACACACACAGAAACACACTCACCCAAAGAGAGAAACACACACGCACACAGAAACACACTCACCCAAAGAGAGAAACACACACGCACACAGAAACACACTCACCCAAAGAGAGAAACACACACGCACACAGAAACACACTCACCCAAAGAGAGAAACACACACGCACACAGAAACACACTCACCCAAAGAGAGAAACACACACGCACACAGAAACAAACTCACCCAAAGAGAGAAACACACGCGCACACAGAAACACACTCACCCAAAGAGAGAAACACACACGCACACAGAAACACACTCACCCAAAGAGAGAAACACACACGCACACAGAAACACACTCACCCAAAGAGAGAAACACACACGCACACAGAAACAAACTCACCCAAAGAGAGAAACACACGCGCACACAGAAACACACTCACCCAAAGAGAGAAACACACACGCACACAGAAACACACTCACCCAAAGAGAGAAACACACACGCATAAAGAGAGAAAAAAAACACACACACACAAGAGAGAATCACACACACAGAGCAACACACACCACAAAGAGAGAAACACACACACAAACAGAGAGCGAGAGAAAGAGAAACACATGCACACACACACACAGAAACACACACACACACACTAACACACTCATATACAAAGAGAGAAACACACACACAAAGACACACAGAAACACACCAAGAGAAACACACACAGAAACAAACACACACACAAAGAGAGAAACACACACACACACAGAGAAACATAGAGAAACACACACACCGAGAAACACGCACACGTACACAGAAACACACACACATACACAGAAATACACACACACAAAATACATGCACACAAAGAGAGAAACACACACACGCACAAAGAGGGAAACACACACACACACAGACATCAATATTTCGTCCCAAAGGTAGGGGAGTCTAAAACTAGAGGGGATAGGTTTAAGGTGAGAGGGGAGAGATACAAAAGTGTCCAGAGGGACAATTTTTTCACACACAGGGTGGTGAGTGTCTGGAACAAGCTGCCAGAGGTAATAGTAGAGAGGGATACAATCTTGTCTTCTAAAAAATATTGAGACAGTTCCATGGGTGCGATGGGTACAGAGGGATATGGGCCAAATGTGGGCCATTGGGATTAGTTTAGGAGTTAAAAAAGGGGCAGCATGGGCAAGTGGGGCCGAAGGGCCTGTTTCCATGCTGTAAACCTCTGTGACTTTATGACTTACCCTCTCCCTCTGGTCTCTCTGCCTTCTCTCCTCACCCTCCACCACCCCATCTCTCTGTACGTTAGTCTGTACGTCTACATGTGTGTGTGTAATTCTTTCTGCGTGTGTGTGTTTCTCTCTTTGTGTACCTGTGTTTCTCTCTTTGTGAGTGTGTGCTTCTCTCTTTGTGTGTGTGTGTTTCTGTGTGTGTGTGTTTCTTTATGTGTGTGTGTTTCTCTCTTTGTGTATGCATGTGTTTCTGTGTGTGTGTGTGTGTTTCTCGCATTGTGTTACTGTGTTTTTCTCTTTGGGTGTGTGTGTGTTTCTCTCTTTGCGTGTACGTGTGTTTCTCTCTTTGCGCGTGTGTGTTTCTGTGTGTGTGTGTGCGCGTGTGTTGCTCTGTGCCTGTGTGTTGCTCTGTGCGTGTATGTTGCCCTGTGTATGTGTGTGTTTCTCGCTCTGTGTGTGGTTCTCGCTCTGTGTGTGTGTTTCTCTTTTTCTGTTTGTGTGTTTTTCTCTTTTTCTGTTTGTGTGTTTTTCTCTTTGAGTGTGTGTGTGTTTCTGTCTTTGTGACTGTGTGTGTTTCTGTGTGTGTGTGTGTGTGTGTGTGTGCGTGTGTGTTGCTCTGTGCATGTATGTGTTTTACACTCTGTGTGTGTGATTCTCGCTGTGTGTGTGTGTGTGTGTTTCTCCTTTTCTGTTTGTGTGTTTTTCTCTTTGGGTGTGTGTGTGTTTCTCTCTTTGTGACTGTGTACGTCTTCCTCTCTTTGTGACTGTGTGTGTTTGCATGTGTGTTGCTCTGTGTGTGTGTCTTGCTTTGTGCGTGTGTGTTTCTCGCTTTGTGTGTGTGTGTGTGTGTGTTTCTCTTTTTGTGTGTGTGTTTTTCTCTTTGGGGGTATGTGTGTGTTTCTCTCTTTGCGTGTACGTGTGTTTCTCTCTTTGTGCGTGTGTGTGTGGCCTACTCCTGCTCCTATTTCTTATGTTCCTGTGTACATAGCTCCAGGGACCTGGGTTCGATTCCCAGCTTGGGTCACTGTCTGTGTGGAGACTGTATGTTCTCCCCGTGTCTGGGTGGGTTTCCTCCGGGTGCTCTAGTTTCCTCCCACAATCTGAAAGATGTGCTGGTTAGGGTGTATTGACTGTGCTAAATTCTCCCTCAGTGTAACCCGAACAGGCGCCGGAGTGTGGGGACTAGGGGATTTTCACAGTAACTTTATTCCAGTGTTAATGTGAACCTACTTGTGACACTAATAAATAAACTTTATAGAAAAGAAACTTTCTATCTTTGATAGAGAGGTTCAGGTGATTCCATTCCATATCTTCCTGCTTTGGGGAAATGGGAATTATCTTTACATTTACAAGGATATGCGGAGGGAGATGTTTGAATGGAGATTCAGCTTTTTGGGTGATTAAAGTGTCAATTTGTTTCCAGAAGCTGTTTACAGGGATTTTCCCGAGAGATTGAATTATTTCAGTCATGTCTACGTCTCCAATACTTCAGACAGAGGAAGGAAGCAATATACAAAAGGAAAGATTGGGGGAATCACTACATTGAAGGTGTGAGGTCTCATCACTCTCTGTCTGCTTTGTGTTTGTAATCTTTACATTTTTAAACACTGAAACCTCTTGTCCTTGTTGGGAATCTCACTGCGGTTTGAGAAAGGCAAACACTGATCCCACACTAAACCCCCCCCCAACACAGGACTGAGCAGAGAGTGTGAAATGGAACTGCTGTCAGAGTGGGTTATTTTTATAGATGGATAAGAAACATTCCTCCATTTTCAAACCTTTCTCCTGTTTCTGTAGCGTTTCGGGCAATTTAGCATGGACAATCCCCCCAACCTTCACAACTTGGGACATTAAGGGGCAATTTCGGAATACAGAGACACACTGATACAGAGAACGAGAGACACAGATACAGAGAGAGAGAGAGACAGATACAGAGAGAGAGAGAGACACAGATACAGAGAGAGAGAGTCAGAGAGACACAGATACAGAAAGAGAGAGAGACAGAGAGACACAAAGATACAGAGAGAGACACAGATACAGATAGAGAGAGAGACACAGATACAGAGTGAGAGGGAGACACACACACACACAAAGATACAGAGAGAGAGAGAGACACAGATACAGATAGAGAGAGAGAGACACAGATACAGATAGAGAGAGAGAGAGAGACACACACACAAAGATACAGAGAGAGAGAGAGAGAGACAGAGACACACACACACACAAAGATACAGAGAGAGAGAGAGAGACAGAGACACACACACACACAAAGATACAGAGAGAGAGAGAGAGACAGAGACACACACACACACAAAGATACAGAGAGAGAGAGAGAGACAGTGACACACACACACAAAGATACAGAGAGAGAGAGTCAGAGAGACACACATACAGAGAGAGAGAGAGAGAGACCACACACACAAAGATACAGAGAGAGAGAGAGAGACAGAGACACACACACACACAAAGATACAGAGAGAGAGAGAGAGAGACAGTGACACACACACACAAAGATACAGAGAGAGAGAGTCAGAGAGACACACATACAGAGAGAGAAAGAGAAACCACACACACAAAGATACAGAGAGAGAGACACAGATACAGAGTGACACAAATATACAGACAGAAAGAGAGAAACACAGGGAGAAATACAGTGACAGACACACAGACGTGGAAACAGAGAGACTCAGAGAAATACAGAGAGGGACACACAGATACAGAGACTCAGCGATACAGAGACAGAAACAAACAGGTACAGAGAGACAGAGAAAAAATACAGAGAGGGACACATATATAAAGAAACACACAGATACGGAGAGACACAGATACAGAGTGACAAAGAGAGAGACACACAGATACAGAGAGAGAGACACACACAGGAAGAGACACACACAGACACAAAGAGAGAGAGAGACAGATGCTGAGAGTGAGACAGATACAGAGAGAGAGAGAGAGAGACGCACAGATACAGAGTGAAAGGGGGAGACACAGATACAGACAGAGAGACACCGATAGAGAGAGAGAGAGAGATAGACAGAGAGAGAGAGATAGAGAGACGCAGATACAGAGAGAGAAACAGATAAACAGAGAGACAGAGAGAGAGAGAGAGACACACACACACACAGACAGAGAGATACCCACCCAGAGAGAGAGAAAGAGACAGAGTGAGACACAGAGAGTGAAAGAGAGAGATGCAGAGAGAGAGTGTCACACATAGACAGACAGAGAGAGACAGACAGAGAGAAAGAGAGAGACACACACAGATACAGAGAGATGGAGACATACAGATAGAGTGAGAGACACACAGATACAAAGAGAGAGACAGGCACAGATACAGAGAGAGACACACACAGATACAGAGAGACAGAGACACACAGATACAGACAGAGACACACAGATACAGAGAGAGAGGGATAGAGAGATGCAGAGAGAGAGACACACACAGATGCAGAGAGAGATAGACACAACAGATACAGACAGAGAGACATACAGATAGAGTGAGAGAGAGAGACACACACAGATACAGCGAGACACACACAGAGACGCAGAGAGAGACACACACACACTCGCAGATACAGAGACACAGAGGGAGAGAAGCAGAATGAGAGACAGAGAGACACACACACACAGACACACACACACATAAAGAGAAAAACACAATCACACACACACAGAAACACACACACAAAGACAAAAACACACACACAAAGAGAGAAACACACGCACAGACAAAGAGAGAAACACACGCATGCAAAGAGAGGAACACATACAAAGAGAAAAACACACACACACAGAAACACACACACAAAGAGAGAAACGCACATGCAGAGAAACACACACATGTGCAAAGAGAGAAACACACACACACAAAGTGAGAATCTCACACACACAAAGTGAGAATCACATACACGCACAGAGCAACACACACGCACACACACACACACACACACACACACACAGTCACAAAGAGAGAAACACACACACCCAAAGAGAGAAACACACACACACAAAGAGAGAAACACACACACACAAAGTGAGAATCATACACAGAGTGAGAAACACATACACGCACAGAGCAACCCACACGCACACACACACACAAAAACACACACAGTCACAAAGAGAGAAACACACACACACCCGAAGAGAAAAACACAAAAACAGAAAAAGAGAAACACACACACAAAGCGAGAAACACACACAGAGCGAGAAACACACACATACACAGAGCAACTTTATGAGACCCTTGTCAGGCCTCATTTAGAGTATTGTGCGCAGTTCTGGTGAACTTAATGAGATTGAGGATTATAGATAGGTCTGTAGGTTGGTAGGTGTTGATGTGAACGGCGCAACTTGTGGGCCGAAGGGCCTGTTTGTGCTGTAGTGTTCTATGTTCTATGTTCTAACACACACGCACAGAGCAACACACACGCACACACACACACAGAAACACACACAGTCACAAAGAGAGAAACACACAAAGCGAGAAACACACACACACACACTCACACACACGCAAAGAGAGAAACACACGTACACGCAAAGAGAAAAACACAGTAACACAAAAAGGGAAACACACACACAAAGCGAAAAACACACACACGCACAGAGCAACACAGAAACACAGTCACAAAGAGAGAAACACACACACACACAAAGCGAGAAACACACACATGCACAGAGCAACACAGTCACAAAGAGAGAAACACACACACACAAAGACAGCAACACACACCCAAAGGGAGAAACATACACACACAGAAACACACACAAAAGAGAGAAACACACAGACGCCCAAAGAGAAACACACACACACACACAAAGTGAGAAACACACACACACACAAAGAGAGAAACACACACACACACAAAGTGAGAAACACACACACACAAAGAGAGAAACACACACACATGGAAACAGGCCCTTCAGCCCCACTTGCCCATGCTGCCCCTTTTTTAACTCCTAAGCTAATCCCAATGGCCCACATTTGACCCATATCCCTCTGTACCCATCGCACCCAAGGAACTGTCTAAATATTTTTCAGAAGACAAGATTGTATCCCTCTCTTCTATTACCTCTGGCAGCTTGTTCCAGACACTCACCACCCTCTGTGTGGAAAAAATTGCCCCTCTGGACACTTTTGTATCTCTCCCCTCTCACCTTAAACCTACCCTCTAGTTTTAGACCCCCTACCTTTGGGACAAGATATTCACCTGTGTGTGTGTGTGTGTGTTTCCCTCTTTGTGTGTGTGTGTGTTTCTCTCTTTGTGTGTGTGTGTGTTTCTCTCTTTGTATGTGTGTGTATTTCTCTCTTTGTATTTGTGTGTGTTTCCCTCTTTGTGTGTGTGTGTGTTTCTCTCTTTGTATGTGTGTGTGCTTCTCTCTTTGTATGTGTGTGTGTTTCCCTCTTTGTGTGTGTGTTTCTCTCTTTGTATGTGTGTGTGTTTCTCTCTTTGTGTGTGTGTGTGTGTTTCCTTGTTTGTGTGTGTGTGTTTCTCTCTTTGTGCGTGTGTGTGTTTCTCTCTTTGGGTGTGTATGTTTCTCTCTTTGTGCGTGTGTGTGTTTCTCTCTTTGTGTGTGTGTGTGTTTCTCTCTTTGTGTGTGTGTGTTTCTCTCTTTGTGTGTGTGTGTGTGTTTCTCTCTTTGTGTGCATGTGTTTTGTGTGTGTGTATTTCTGTGTATGTGTGTGTGTTTCTGTGTCCGTGTGCATGTTTCTTGGTGTGTGTGTTTCTCTATATTTCTCTGTGTGTGTGTGTGTTTCTCTCTTTGTGTGTGTGTTTGTTTCTGTGTGTGTTTCTCTTGGTGTGTTTCTGTGTGTCTTTGTGTGTGTGTGTTTCTCTCTTTGCATATGAGTGTGTTTCTGTGTGTGTGTGTGTTTCTCTCTTTGTGTGTGTTTGTATTTCTGTCTGTGTGTGTGTGCATGTGTTTCTCTTTCTCTTGCTCTCTGTTTGTGTGTGTGTTTCTCTCTTTGTGTGTGTGTGTTTTTCTTTGTGTGTGTGTTTGTGCTTCTCTCCTTGTGTGTGTATGCGTGTGTGTGTTTCACTGTCTGTGTGTGTGTGTGTGTGTGTGTGTGTTTCTCTCTTTATGTTTGTGTGTTTTTCTCTTTGTGTGTGTGAGTGTTTCTGTGTGTGTGTATTTCTCTCTTTGTGTGTGTGTGTGTGTTTCTGTGTGTGTGTTTCTCTCTTTGCGTGTATATTTCTCCATGTGTGTGTGTGCGCTTCTCTCTTTGTGTGTGTGATTCTCTCTTGTGTGTGTGTGTTTTTTCTCTCTTTATGCATGTGTTTTTCTCTCTTTGGGTGTGTGTGTTTCTGTGTGCGTGTGTGTTTCTCTCTTTGGGTGTGTGTGTTTCTCTCTTTGTCTGTGTTTGTATTTCCTTGTGTGTGTGTTGCTCTGTGTGTGTCTTTCTGTCTTTGTGCGTGTGTGTGTGTGTTTCTTTCTTTGTATGTATCTGTGTTTCTCTCTTTGTATGTGTCTGTGAGTGTGTGTGTGTGTGTTTCTTTGTGTGTGTGTGTTGCTCTGTGTGTATGATTCTCTCTTGTGTGTGTGTGTGTTTTTTCTCTCTTTGTGCGTGTATGTTTCTCTCTTTGGGTGTGTGTGTTTCTCTCTTTTTCTGTGTTTGTATTTCCTTGTGTGTGTGTTGCTCTGTGTGTGTCTTTCTGTCTTTGTGCGTGTGTGTGTGTGTTTCTCTCTTTGTGTGTATCTGTGTTTCTCTCTTTGTATGTGTCTGTGTTTCTCTCTTTGTATGTGTCTGTGAGTGTGTGTGTGTGTTTCTCTCTTTGTGTGTATCTGTGTTTCTCTCTTTGTATGTGTCTGTGAGTGTGTGTTTCTCTCTTTGTGTGTGTGTGTTTCTCTCTTTGTGTGTGTGTGTTTCTCTCTTTGTGTGTGTGTGTTTTTCACTTTGTGTCTGTGTGTTTCTCTCTTTGTGTGTGTGTGTGTTTTTCTCTTTGTATGTGTCTGTGAGTGTGTGTTTCTCTCTTTGTGTGTGTGTGTTTCTCTCTTTGTGTGAGTGTGTTTCTCTCTTTGTGTGTGTGTGTGTTTTTCTCTTTGTGTGTGTGTGTGTGTGTGTGTGCGCGAAGGGCTAGATGGCCTACTCCTGCTCCTATTTCTTATGTTCTTGTGTACACAGCTCCAGGGACCTGGGTTCGATTCCCAGCTTGGGTCACTGTCTGTGTGGAGTCTGTATGTTCTCCCCGTGTCTGGGTGGGTTTCCTCCGGGTGCTCCGGTTTCCTCCCACAATCTGAAAGATGTGCTGGTTAGGGTGTATTGACTGTGCTAAATTCTCCCTCAGTGTAACCCGAACAGGCGCCGGAGTGTGGGGACTAGGGGATTTTCACAGTAACTTTATTCCAGTGTTAATGTGAACCTACTTGTAACACTAATAAATAAACTTTATAGAAAAGAAACTTTCTATCTTTGATAGAGAGGTTCAGGTGATTCCATTCCATATCTTCCTGCTTTGGGGAAATGGGAATCATCTTTACATTTACAAGGATATGCGGAGGGAGATGTTTGAATGGAGATGTTTCTGTAGCGTTTCGGGCTCCCCTGTGTCCCTGTCTCTCCATCTCTGGGGTCATTTAGCATGGACAATCCCCCCAACCTTCACAACTTGGGACATTAAGGGGCAATTTTGGAATAAAGAGACACACAGATACAGAGAGAGAGACACACACACTGATACAGAGAGAGAGACAGACACACACTGATACAGAGAGAGAGACAGACACACACTGATACAGAGAGAGAGAGACACACACAGATACAGAGAGAGAGACACACACTGATACAGAGAGAGAGAGAGACAGGGAGACACAAAGATACAGAGAGAGACACAGATACTGATAGAGAGAGAGACACAGATACAGAGTGAGAGAGAGAGAGACTCACACACAAAGATACAGAGAGAGAGACACACAGATACAGAGAAAGAGAGAGACACACACACACACACAAAGAAACAGACAGAGAGAGACAGAGACACACACACACAAAGATACAGAGAGAGAAAATTCAGAGAGACACAGATACAGAGAGAGAGAGAGACCACACACACAAAGATACAGAGAGAGAGACATAGATACAGAGTGACACAAATATACAGACAGAAAGAGAGAAATACAGGGAGAAATACAGTGACAGACACACAGACGTGGAAACAGAGAGACTCAGAGAAATACAGAGAGGGACACACAGATACAGAGACACAGCGATACAGAGACAGAGACAAACAGATACAGAGAGACAGAGAAAAAATACAGAGAGGGACACATATATAAAGAAACACACAGATACGGAGAGACACAGATACAGAGTGACAAAGAGAGAGACAAAAACAAGGATACAGAGAGAGAGACACATACAACAGAGTGAGAGAGAGACACAGATACGGATACAGAGAGAGAGACAGACAGACAGATACAGAGAGAGAGACACAGACAGATACAGAGAGAGAGAGACAGACAGATACAGAGAGAGAGAGAGAGACAATACAGATACAGAGAAAGACAGACAGACAGAAAGGGAGAGAGACACACACAGATACAGAGAGAGAGACACACACAGGAAGAGACACACACAGACACAAAGAGAGAGAGAGACAGATGCTGAGAGTGAGACAGATACAGAGAGAGAGAGAGAGAGACGCACAGATACAGAGTGAAAGGGGGAGACACAGACAGAGAGACACCGATAGAGAGAGAGAGACACGCAGATAAAGAGAGAGAAACAGATAAACAGAGAGACAGAGAGAGAGACACACACACACACCCAGAGACAGAGAGATACCCACCCAGAGAGAGAGAAAGAGACAGAGTGAGACACAGAGAGTGAAAGAGAGAGATGCAGAGAGAGAGTTTCACACATAGACAGACAGAGAGAGGGAGACAGAGAGAGAGAGAGACAGGAAGAGACACACACAGACACAAAGAGAGAGAGAGACAGATGCTGAGAGTGAGACAGATACAGAGAGAGAGAGACACACACACAGATACAGAGAGATGGAGACATACAGATAGAGTGAGAGACAAACAGATACAAAGAGAGAGACAGACACAGATACAGAGAGAGACACACACAGATTCAGAGAGACACAGACACATAGATACAGACAGAGACACACAGATACAGAGAGAGAGGGATAGAGAGATACAGAGAGAGAGACACACACACACACAGATGCAGAGAGAGATAGACACAACAGATACAGACAGAGAGACATACAGATAGAGTGAGAGAGACACACACACAGATACAGAGACACACACAGATACGCAGACAGAGAGAGAGACACACACACTCGCAGATACAGAGACAGAGAGAAGCAGAATGAGAGAGACAGAGAGACACACACAGAAACACACACACACACAAAGAGAGAAACACACACAGAAACACAAAGAGAGAAACACACACACAGAAACACAAAGAGAGAACACACACATAAAAAGAAAAAAACACAAACACACAGACAGAAAAACACACAAACAGAGAAACACACACACACAAAGAGAAACACACACACACAAACAAAGAGAGAAACACACACACACAAAGAGAAACACACACACACAAACAAAGAGAGAAACACACACACACACACAAAGAGAAACACACACACAAAGAGAAACACACACACACACACACACACACACACAAAGAGAAACACACACACACAGAAACACACACACACACAGAAACACACACACAAAGAGAAACACACGCACACACAGAAACACACACACAAAGAGAAACACACGCACACACAGAAACACACACACAAAGAGAAACACACGCACACACAGAAACACACACACAAAGAGAAACACACGCACACACAGAAACATACTCACTCAGAGAGAAACGCACACACAGAAACACACACACAAAGAGAAACACACGCACACACAGAAACATACTCACTCAGAGAGAAACGCACACACAGAAACACACACACAAAGAGAAACACACGCACACACAGAAACATACTCACTCATAGATAGAAACGCACACACAGAAACACACACACAAAGAGAAACACACGCACACACAGAAACATACTCACTCAGAGAGAAACGCACACACAGAAACACACACACAAAGAGAAACACACGCACACACAGAAACATACTCACTCAAAGAGAGAAACAAACACACAAAGAGAAAGAAACACACAGAGAGAAACATTCGCACACATGGAGAAACACACACAGATGCACTGAGAGAGAGACACAACAGATACAGATAGAGAGGGAGAGAGAGATACAGAGAGATAGAAACACACACAGATGCAGAGAGAGAGACACACACACAGATACAGAGAGACATACAGATAGAGTGAGAGAGAGACACACACAGATACAGAGAGACAGACAGATAGAGAGAGAGAGAGAGACACACACACACACACACAGAGATACAGAGAGAGAGAGAGAGAGACACGCACAGATACAGAGAGAGAGAGAGAGAGACACGCACAGATACAGAGAGAGACACGCACAGTTACAGAGAGAGACAGATATAAAGAGAGAGACGGATACAGAGAGAGAGAGATAGAGGCCGAGAGAGAGAGAGATACAGAGAGAGACAGAAACAGATACAGAGAGAGATACACACAGACATAGAGAGGGAGAGAGAGACAGATACAGAGAGAGATAGAGACACACATGCACAGATACAGAGAGAGACACACACACAGTTACAGAGAGAGAGACACACACACAGATACAGAGAGAGAGATATAAAGAGAGAGACGGATGCAGGGAGAGAGAGATAGGGGCCGAGAGAGAGAGAGATACGGAGAGAGACAGAAACAGATACAGAGAGAGATACACACAGACATAGAGAGGGAGAGAGAGACAGATACAGAGAGAGACACAGGGAGAGAGAGAGGGAGAGTCAGACAAACAGAAATACAGAGACACAGATACAGAGAGAGAGACACACACAGATACAGAGAGAGAGAGCCACAGATACAGAGAGACAGATACAGAGAGAGACACACAGATACAGAGAGAGAGAGAGAGACACAGATATAGAGAGGGAGAGAGAGACAGATACAGAGTGAGATGCAGGGAGAGAGAGAGGGAGACACAGGGGGAGAGAGAGAGGGAGAGTCAGTGTGTGTGTTTCTGTGTGTGTGTGTTGCTGTGTGTATGATTCTCTCGTGTGTGTTTTTTCTCCCTTTGTGTGTGTGTGTGTTTCTGTGTGTGTGTATTTCTCTCTTTGTCTGTGTGTGTGTGCGCGAAGGGCTAGATGGCCTACTCCTGCTCCTATTTATTATGTTCTTGTGTACACAGCTCCAGGGACCTGGGTTCGATTCCCAGCTTGGGTCACTCTCTGTGTGGAGTCTGTATGTTCTCCCCGTGTCTGGGTGGGTTTCCTCCGGGTGCTCCGGTTTCCTCCCACAATCTGAAAGATGTGCTGGTTAGGGTGTACTGACCCTGCTAAATTCTCCCTCAGGTGCCGGAGTGTGGGGACTAGGGGATTTTCACAGTAACTTTATTGCGGGGAGGAAAGTACAGAAGTGATGTTAGGGGTAAGTTTTTCACTCAGAGGGTGGTGAGTGAATGGAATCGGCTGCCGTCAGTGGTGGTGGAGGCGAACTCACAGGGGTCTTATAAAAGACTTCTGGATGAGTATATGGGGTTTAATGAGATTGAGGATTATAGATAGGTCTGTAGGTTGGTAGGTGTTGATGTGATCGGCGCAACTTGTGGGCCGAAGGGCCTGTTTGTGCTGTAGTGTTCTATGTTCTATGTTCTAACACACACGCACAGAGCAACACACACACACAGAGCAACACACACGCGCACACACACACACAGAAACACACACAGTCACAAAGAGAGAAACACACACACAAAGCGAGAAACACACACACGCACAGAGCAACACAGAAACACAGTCACAAAGAGAGAAACACACACACACACAAAGACAGAAACACACACACAAAGGGAGAAACATACACACAAGCGCAAAGAGAGAAACACACACACACAGAAACACACACAAAAGAAGAGAGAAACACACAGACACCCAAAGAGAAACACACACACACAAAAAGCGAGAAACACACACACACAAAGAGAGAAACACACACACACAAAGTGAGAATCACACACACACAAAGAGAGAAACACACACACAAAGTGAGAAACACACACACACACAAAGTGAGAAACACACACACACACAAAGTGAGAAACACACACACAAAGAGAGAAACACACACACACACAAAGTGAGAAACACACACACACAAAGTGAGAAACACACACACAAAGAGAGAATCACACACACACAAAGAGAGAAACACACACAAAGAGAAAAACACACACACACAAAGAGAGAATCACACACACACAAAGTGAGAAACACACACACACACACAAAGTGTGAAAACACACACAAAGAGAGAAACACACACACACAAAGAGAGAAACACACACACACAAAGAGAGAAACACACACACATACAAAGAGAGAAACACACACACACAGAAACACACACTCACAAAGAGAGAAACACAGGTACACAAAGAGAGAAACAAACACACATGGAAACAGGCCCTTCGGCCCCACTTGCCCGTACTGCCCCTTTTTTAACTCCTAAGCTAATCCCAATGGCCCACATTTGGCCCATATCCCTCTGTACCCATCGCACCCATGGAACTGTCTCAATATTTTTTAGAAGACAAGATTGTATCCCTCTCTACTATTACCTCTGGCAGCTTGTTCCAGATACTCACCACCCTCTGTGTGAAAAAATTGCCCCTCTGGACACTTTTGTATCTCTCCCCTCTCACCTTAAACCTGTGTCCTTTAGTTTTAGACTCCCCTACCTTTGGGACAAGATATTCACCTGTGTGTGTGTGTGTTTCCCTCTTTGTGCGTGTGTATGTTTCTCTCTTTGTGTGTGTGTGTGTTTCTCTCTTTGTGTGCATGTGTTTTGTGTGTGTGTATTTCTGTGTATGTGTATGTGTTTCTGTGTACGTGTGCATGTTTCTTGGTGTGTGTGTTTCTCTATATTTCTGTGTGTGTGTGTGTTTCTCTCTTTGTGTGTGTGTGTTTCTCTCTTTGTCTGTGTGTTTGTTTCTGTGTGTGTTTCTCTTGGTGTGTTTCTGTGTGTCTTTGTGTGTGTGTGTTTCTCTCTTTGTATATGAGTGTGTTTCTGTGTGTGTGTGTTTCTCTCTTTGTGTGTGTTTGTATTTCTGTGTGTGTGTGCATGTGTTTCTCTTTCTCTCGCTCTCTGTTTGTGTGTGTGTTTCTCTCTTTGTGTTTTTCTGTGTGTGTGTGTTTGTGCTTCTCTCCTTGTGTGTGTATGCCTGTGTGTGTTTCACTGTCTGTGTGTGTGTGTTTCCCTCTTTATGTTTGTGTATTTCTCACTTTGTGTGTGTGTGTGTTTCTATGTGTGTGTTTCTCTCTTTGCGTGTATATTTCTCCGTGTGTGTGTGCGCGCTTCTCTCTTTGTGTATGTGTGTGTTTCTCTCTTTGTGTGTGTGTTGCTCTGTGTGTGTGATTCTCTCTTGTGTGTGTGTGTTTTTTCTCTCTTTATGCGTGTGTGTTTCTCTCTTTGGGTGTGTGTGTTTCTGTGTGCGTGTGTGTTTCTCTCTTTGGGTGTGTGTGTTTCTGTGTGCGTGTGTGTTTCTCTCTTTGGGTGTGTGTGTTTCTGTGTGCGTGTGTGTTTCTCTCTTTGGGTGTGTGTGTTTCTCTCTTTGTCTGTGTTTGTATTTCCTTGTGTGTGTGTTGCTCTGTGTGTGTGTGTCTTTGTGCGCGCGTGTGTGTGTGTTTCTTTCTTTGTATGTATTTGTGAGTGTCTGTGTGTGTGTTTGTCTCTTTGTATTTGTTTGTGAGTGTGTGTTTCTCTCTTTGTGTGTGTGTGTTGCTCTGTGTGTGTGATTCTCTCTTGTGTGTGTGTGTGTTTTTTCTCTCTTTGTGCGTGTATGTTTCTCTCTTTGGGTGTGTGTGTTTCTCTCTTTTTCTGTGTTTGTATTTCCTTGTGTGTGTGTTGCTCTGTGTGTGTCTTTCTGTCTTTGTGCGTGTGTGTGTGTGTTTCTCTCTTTGTGTGTATCTGTGTTTCTCTCTTTGTATGTGTCTGTGAGTGTGTGTTTCTCTCTTTGTGTGTGTGTGTTTTTCTCTTTGTGTGTGTGTGTGTGCGAAGGGCTAGATGGCCTACTCCTGCTCCTATTTCTTATGTTCTTGTGTACACAGCTCCAGGGACCTGGGTTCGATTCCCAGCTTGGGTTACTCTCTGTGCGGAGTCTGTATGTTCTCCACGTGTCTGGGTGGGTTTCCTCCGGGTGCTCCGGTTTCCTCCCACAATCTGAAAGATGTGCTGGTTAGGGTGTATTGACTGTGCTAAATTCTCCCTCAGTGTAACCCGAACAGGCGCCGGAGTGTGGGGACGAGGGGATTTTCACAGTAACTTTATTCCAGTGTTAATGTGAACCTACTTGTGACACTAATAAATAAACTTTATAGAAAAGAAACTTTCTATCTTTGATAGAGAGGTTCAGGTGATTCCATTCCATATCTTCCTGCTTTGGGGAAATGGGAATTATCTTTACATTTACAAGGATATGCGTAAGGGAGATGTTTGAATGGACATTCAGCTTTTTGGGTGATTAAAGTGTCAATTTGTTTCCAGAAGCTGTTTACAGGGATTGTCCCGAGTGATTGAATTGTTTCAGTAATGTCTACGTCTCCAATACTTCAGACAGAGGAAGGAAGCAATATACAAAAGGAAAGATTGGGGGAATCACTACATTGAAGGTGTGAGGTCTCATCACTCTCTATCTGCTTTGGGTTTGTAATCTTTACATTTTTAAACACTGAAACCTCTTGTCCTTGTTGGGAATCTCACTGCGGTTTGAGAAAAGCAAACATTGATCCCACACTAAACCCCCCCCCCCCCAACACAGGACTCAGCAGAGAGTGTGAAATGGAACTGCTGTCAGAGTGGGTTATTTTTAAAGATGGATAAGAAGCATTCCTCCATTTTCAAACCTTTCTCCTGTTTCTGTAGCGTTTTGGGCTCCCCTGTGTCCCTGTCTCTCCATCTCTGGGGTCATTTAATATGGACAATCCCCCCAACCTTCACAACTTGGGACATTAAGGGGCAATTTCGGAATACAGAGACACACAGGTACAGAGAGAGAGAGACACAGATACAGAGAGAGAGAGAGACAGAGAGACACAAAGATACAGAGAGAGAGAGACACACATAGATACAGAGAGAGAGAGAGACAGAGAGACACAAAGATACAGAGAGAGAGAGACACAGATACAGATAGAGAGAGAGAGACACAGATACAGATACAGAGAGAGAGAGAGACAGACACTGATACAGAGAGACACACAGATACAGAGAGAGAGACACACACAGATACAGAGAGAGAGAGAGACAGAGAGACACAAAGATACAGAGAGAGAGAGACACAGATACAGATAGAGAGAGAGAGACACAGATACAGATACAGAGAGAGAGAGACACACACACAAAGATACAGAGAGAGAGAGAGAGACAGATACAGATACAGAGAGAGAGAGACACACACACACACAAATATACAGAGAGAGAGAGAGACAGAGACACACACACACAAAGATACAGAGAGAGAAAGTCAGAGAGACACAGATACAGAGAGAGAGAGACCACACACACAAAGATACAGAGAGAGACACAGATACAGAGTGACACAAATATACAGACAGAAAGAGAGAAACACAGGGAGAAATACAGTGACAGACACACAGACGTGGAAACAGAGAGACTCAGAGAAATACAGAGAGGGACACACAGATACAGAGACACAGCGATACAGAGACAGAGACAAACAGGTACAGAGAGACAGAGAAAAAATACAGAGAGGGACACATATATAAAGAAACACACAGATACGGAGAGACACAGATACAGAGTGACAAAGAGAGAGACAAAAACAAGGATACAGAGAGAGAGACATACACAACAGAGTGAGAGAGAGACACAGACACGGATACAGAGAGAGAGACAGATACAGAGAGAGAGAGACAGACAGATACAGAGAGAGAGAGAGAGACAGAGAGGGAGAGAGACACACACAGTTACAGAGAGAGAGACACACAGTACAGAGAGAGAGACACACACAGGAAGAGACACACACAGACACAAAGAGAGAGAGAGACAGATGCTGAGAGTGAGACAGATACAGAGAGAGAGAGAGACGCACAGATACAGAGTGAAAGGGGGAGACACAGATACAGACAGAGAGACACCGATAGAGAGAGAGAGAGAGACAGACAGAGAGAGAGAGATAGAGAGATGCAGATACAGAGAGAGAAACAGATAAACAGAGAGACAGAGAGAGAGAGAGACACACACACAGAGATACCCACCCAGAGAGAGAGAAAGAGACAGAGTGAGACACAGAGAGTGAAAGAGAGAGATGCAGAGAGATACAGATACAGAGAGACAGAGACACACAGATACAGACAGAGACACACAGATACAGAGAGAGAGGGATAGAGAGATACAGAGAGAGAGACACACACACACAGATGCAGAGAGAGATAGACACAACAGATACAGACAGAGAGACGTACAGATAGAGTGAGAGAGAGACACACACAAAGATAAAGTGAGACACACACAGAGACGCAGAGAGAGACACACACACACTCGCAGATACAGAGACACAGAGGGAGAGAAGCAGAATGAGAGACAGAGAGACACACACACACAGACACACACACACATTAAGAGAAAAACACAATCACACACACACACAGAAACACACACACAAAGACAAAAACACACACAAAAAAAGAGAAACACACGCACAGACAAAGAGAAAAACACACACACACAGAAACACACACACAAAGAGAGAAACGCACATGCAGAGAAACACACACATGTGCAAAGAGAGAAACACACACACACAAAGAGAGAATCACACACACACAAAGTGAGAATCACATACACGCACAGAGCAACACACACGCACACAAAGTGAGAATCATACACAGAGTGAGAAACACATACATGCACAGAGCAACCCACACGCACACACACACAGAAACACACACAGTCACAGAGAGAGAAACACACACACACCCGAAGAGAAAAACACACAAACAGAAAAAGAGAAACACACACACAAAGCGAGAACACACACAGAGCGAGAAACACACACATACACAGAGCAACTTTATAAGACCCTTGTCAGGCCTCATTAAGAGTATTGTGCGCAGTTCTGGTCGCCTCACTATAGGAAAGATGTAGAAGCTATTGAGAGGGTACAGAGGAGATTTACAAGGATGTTGCCTGGACTGGGAGGCATGCCTTATGAAGTTAGGTTGAGGGAGCTGGGACTCTTTTCCCTGGAGAGACGAAGGTTGAGAGGCGACCTGATAGAAGTTTACAAAATGTTGAGAGGAATAGATAGGGTGGACTCTCAGAGGCTATTTCCCCGGGTTGAAATGGTCGCTACGAGAGGACACAGATTTAAGGTACAGGGAGGAAAGTACAGAAGTGATGTTAGGGGTAAGTTTTTTCACTCAGAGGGTGGTGAGTGAATGGAATCGGCTGCCGTCAGTGGTGGTGGAGGCGAACTCACTGGGGTCTTATAAAAGACTTCTGGATGAGTATATGGGGTTTTATGGGATTGAGGGTTATAGATAGGTCTGTAGGTTGGTAGGTGTTGATGTGATCGGCGCAACTTGTGGGCCGAAGGGCCTGTTTGTGCTGTAGTGTTCTATGTTCTAACACACACGCACAGAGCAACACACACGCACAGAGCAACACACACGCACACACGCGCGCACACACACACACAGAAACACACACAGTCACAAAGAGAGAAACACACACACACAAAGAGAAAAACACAGTAACACAAAAAGGGAAACACACACACAAAGCGAGAAACACACACACGCACAGAGCAACACAGAAACACAGTCACAATGAGAGAAACACACACACACAAAGGGAGAAACACACACACACAAAGGGAGAAACACACACACACAAAGTGAGAAACACACACACACAAAGAGAGAAACACACACACACACAGAAACACACAGTCACAAAGAGAGACACACACACACAAGGAAACAGGCCCTTCGGCCCGACACAGACACAGAGAGAGAGGCACACACAGATACAGAGAGAGAGAGAGACAGAGACAGAGACAGAGAGAGATAGAGACACACAGATACAGAGAGAGAGAGAGACAGAGACAGAGAGAGATAGAGACACACAGATACAGAGAGAGAAAGACACAGATACAGAGAGAGAGACACACAGATAAAGAGAGACACACACACAGATACAGAGAGAGAGAGACAGATACAGAGAGAGAGACACACAGATACAGAGAGAGAGACACACACAGATACAGAGAGAGAGAGAGACAGGTACCGAGAGAGAAAGAGGCACAGGGGGAGAGAGAGACAGGTACAGAGAGAGACAGACAGATACAGAGAGACACACACACAGATACAGAGAGAGAGACACACACAGATACAGAGAGAGACACACACACAGATACAGAGAGAGACACACACACAGATACAGAGAGAGAGAGACAGATACAGAGAGAGAGAGAGAGACAGAGAGAGAGAGAGACAGGTACCGAGAGAGAAAGAGACACAGGGGGAGAGAGAGACAGGTACAGAGAGAGACAGACAGATCCAGAGAGAGACAGAAGACAGACAAGCCCAGAGAGAGAAAGACATACACCCAGAGAGAGACACAGACACACAGACAAGCCCAGAGACAAGAAACACACACACCCAGAGAGAGAGACAGACAGACAGACAGACAGAGTGAGAGAGACACAGAGAGAGGCTGATCTATAGAGAGAGTGAGAGATAGAGACACAGATACAGAGAGAGAGACACACACAGATATAGAGAGGGAGAGAGACACACAGATACAGAGAGAGAGAGAGACAGAGACAGAGAGAGATAGAGACAGACAGATACAGAGAGAGAGAGAGACAGAGACAGAGAGAGATAGCGACACACAGATACAGAGAGAGAGACACAGATACAGAGAGACACACAGATACAGAGAGAGATAGAGACACACAGATACAGAGAGAGAGAGAGACACACACAGATAGAGAGAGAGGGAAACACACAGATACAGAGAGAGAGACACACACACAGATATATATAGAGAGAGACACACACAGATACAGAGAGAGAGACACACAGATATAGAGAGAGAAAGAGACACACAGATACAGAGAGAGAGAGAGACAGAGACAGAGAGAGATAGAGACACACAGATACAGAGAGAGAGAGACACACAGATACAGAGAGAGAGAGACACAGATACAGAGAGAGAGACACACAGATACAGAGAGAGATAGAGACACACAGATACAGAGAGAGAGAGACACACAGATAGAGAGAGAGGGAGACACACAGATACAGAGAGAGAGACACACACACACAGATACAGAGAGAGAGAGAGACACACAGATACAGAGAGAGAGAGAGACACATACACAGACACAGAGAGAGAGACACACACACAGATACAGAGAGAGAGACAAATACACAGATATATATATAGAGAGAGAGACACAGATACAGAGAGAGAGGGAGACACATGGGGAGAGAGAGAGGGAGAGTCAGACAAACAGAAATACAAAGACACAGATACAGAGAGAGAGAGACACACAGATACAGAGAGAGACACACGATAAAGAGAGACACACACACACAGATACAGAGAGAGAGAGACAGATACAGAGAGAGAGACACACAGATACAGAGAGAGAGACACACACACAGATACAGAGAGAGAGACACACACAGATACAGAGAGAGAGAGAGACAGGTACCAAGAGAGAAAGAGACACAGGGGGAGAGAGAGACATGTACAGAGAGAGACAGACAGATACAGAGAGAGACAGAAGACAGACAAGCCCAGAGAGGGAAAGACATACACCCACAGAGAGACACAGACACACAGACAAGCCCAGAGACAAGAAACACACACACCCAGAGAGAGAGAGAGACAGACAGACAGACAGAGTGAGAGAGACACAGAGAGAGGCTGATCTATAGAGAGAGTGAGAGATAGAGACACAGATACAGAGAGAGAGACACACACAGATACAGAGAGAGAGACACACACAGATATATATAGAGAGAGAGACACACAGATACAGAGAGAGAGAGAGACAGAGACAGAGAGAGATAGAGACACACAGATACAGAGAGAGAGAGAGACAGAGACAGAGAGAGATAGAGACACACAGATACAGAGAGAGAGAGACACAGATACAGAGAGAGAGACACACAGATACAGAGAGAGAGACACACACACAGGTATATATAGAGAGAGAGAGACACAGATACAGAGAGAGAGACACACAGATATAGAGAGAGAAAGAGACACACAGATACAGAGAGAGAGAGACACAGATACAGAGAGAGAGACACACAGATACAGAGAGACACACACACAGATACAGAGAGAGAGAGACAGATACAGAGAGAGAGACACACAGATACAGAGAGAGAGACACACACAGATACAGAGAGAGAGAGAGACAGGTACCGAGAGAGAAAGAGGCACAGGGGGAGAGAGAGACAGGTACAGAGAGAGACAGACAGATACAGAGAGAGACAGAAGACAGACAAGCCCAGAGAGAGAAAGACATACACCCAGAGAGAGACACAGACACACAGACAAGCCCAGAGACAAGAAACACACACACCCAGAGAGAGAGACAGACAGACAGACAGACAGAGTGAGAGAGACACAGAGAGAGGCTGATCTATAGAGAGAGTGAGAGATAGAGACACAGATACAGAGAGAGAGACACACACAGATATAGAGAGGGAGAGAGACACACAGATACAGAGAGAGAGAGAGACAGAGACAGAGAGAGATAGAGACAGACAGATACAGAGAGAGAGAGAGACAGAGACAGAGAGAGATAGCGACACACAGATACAGAGAGAGAGACACAGATACAGAGAGACACACAGATACAGAGAGAGATAGAGACACACAGATACAGAGAGAGAGAGAGACACACACAGATAGAGAGAGAGGGAGACACACAGATACAGAGAGAGAGACACACACACAGATATATAGAGAGAGAGACACACACAGATACAGAGAGAGAGACACACAGATATAGAGAGAGAAAGAGACACACAGATACAGAGAGAGAGAGAGACAGAGACAGAGAGAGATAGAGACACACAGATACAGAGAGAGATAGAGACACACAGATACAGAGAGAGAGAGACACAGATACAGAGAGAGAGACACACAGATACAGAGAGAGATAGAGACACACAGATACAGAGAGAGAGAGAGACACACAGATAGAGAGAGAGGGAGACACACAGATACAGAGAGAGAGACACACACACACAGATACAGAGAGAGAGAGAGACACACAGATACAGAGAGAGAGAGAGACACATACACAGACACAGAGAGAGAGAGACACACACAGATACAGAGAGAGAGACAAATACACAGATATATATAGAGAGAGAGAGACACAGATACAGAGAGAGAGGGAGACACATGGGGAGAGAGAGAGGGAGAGTCAGACAAACAGAAATACAAAGACACAGATACAGAGAGAGAGAGACACACAGATACAGAGAGAGACACACGATAAAGAGAGACACACACACACAGATACAGAGAGAGAGAGACAGATACAGAGAGAGAGACACACAGATACAGAGAGAGAGAGACACACACAGATACAGAGAGAGAGACACACACAGATACAGAGAGAGAGAGAGACAGGTACCAAGAGAGAAAGAGACACAGGGGGAGAGAGAGACATGTACAGAGAGAGACAGACAGATACAGAGAGAGACAGAAGACAGACAAGCCCAGAGAGAGAAAGACATACACCCACAGAGAGACACAGACACACAGACAAGCCCAGAGACAAGAAACACACTCACCCAGAGAGAGAGAGAGACAGACAGACAGACAGAGTGAGAGAGACACAGAGAGAGGCTGATCTATAGAGAGAGTGAGAGATAGAGACACAGATACAGAGAGAGAGACACACACAGATACAGAGAGAGAGACACACACAGATATATATAGAGAGAGAGACACACAGATACAGAGAGAGAGAGAGACAGAGACAGAGAGAGATAGAGACACACAGATACAGAGAGAGAGAGAGACAGAGACAGAGAGAGATAGAGACACACAGATACAGAGAGAGAGAGAGACAGAGACAGAGAGAGATAGAGACAGACAGATACAGAGAGAGAGAGAGACAGAGACAGAGAGAGATAGCGACACACAGATACAGAGAGAGAGACACAGATACAGAGAGACACACAGATACAGAGAGAGATAGAGACACACAGATACAGAGAGAGAGAGAGACACACACAGATAGAGAGAGAGGGAGACACACAGATACAGAGAGAGAGACACACACACAGATATATAGAGAGAGAGACACACACAGATACAGAGAGAGAGACACACAGATATAGAGAGAGAAAGAGACACACAGATACAGAGAGAGAGAGAGACAGAGACAGAGAGAGATAGAGACACACAGATACAGAGAGAGAGAGACACACAGATACAGAGAGAGAGAGACACAGATACAGAGAGAGAGACACACAGATACAGAGAGAGATAGAGACACACAGATACAGAGAGAGAGAGAGACACACAGATAGAGAGAGAGGGAGACACACAGATACAGAGAGAGAGACACACACACACAGATACAGAGAGAGAGAGAGAGACACAGATACAGAGAGAGAGAGAGACACATACACAGACACAGAGAGAGAGAGACACACACAGATACAGAGAGAGAGACAAATACACAGATATATATAGAGAGAGAGAGACACAGATACAGAGAGAGAGGGAGACACATGGGGAGAGAGAGAGGGAGAGTCAGACAAACAGAAATACAAAGACACAGATACAGAGAGAGAGACACACACAGATACAGAGAGAGACACACGATAAAGAGAGACACACACACAGATACAGAGAGAGAGAGACAGATACAGAGAGAGAGACACACAGATACAGAGAGAGAGAGACACACACAGATACAGAGAGAGAGACACACACAGATACAGAGAGAGAGAGAGACAGGTACCAAGAGAGAAAGAGACACAGGGGGAGAGAGAGACATGTACAGAGAGAGACAGACAGATACAGAGAGAGACAGAAGACAGACAAGCCCAGACAGGGAAAGACATACACCCACAGAGAGACACAGACACACAGACAAGCCCAGAGACAAGAAACACACACACCCAGAGAGAGAGAGAGACAGACAGACAGACAGAGTGAGAGAGACACAGAGAGAGGCTGATCTATAGAGAGAGTGAGAGATAGAGACACAGATACAGAGAGAGAGACACACACAGATACAGAGAGAGAGACACACACAGATATATATAGAGAGAGAGACACACAGATACAGAGAGAGAGAGAGACAGAGACAGAGAGAGATAGAGACACACAGATACAGAGAGAGAGAGACACAGATACAGAGAGAGAGACACACAGATACAGAGAGAGAGACACACACACAGGTATATATAGAGAGAGAGAGACACAGATACAGAGAGAGAGACACACAGATATAGAGAGAGAAAGAGACACACAGATACAGAGAGAGAGAGAGACAGAGACAGAGAGAGATAGAGACACACAGATACAGAGAGAGAGAGACACAGATACAGAGAGAGAGACACACAGATACAGAGAGAGAGAGAGAGACAGAGACAGAGAGAGATAGAGACACACAGATACAGAGAGAGAAAGACACAGATACAGAGAGAGAGACACACAGATAAAGAGAGACACACACACAGATACAGAGAGAGAGAGACAGATACAGAGAGAGAGACACACAGATACAGAGAGAGAGACACACACAGATACAGAGAGAGAGAGAGACAGGTACCGAGAGAGAAAGAGGCACAGGGGGAGAGAGAGACAGGTACAGAGAGAGACAGACAGATACAGAGAGAGACAGAAGACAGACAAGCCCAGAGAGAGAAAGACATACACCCAGAGAGAGACACAGACACACAGACAAGCCCAGAGACAAGAAACACACACACCCAGAGAGAGAGACAGACAGACAGACAGACAGAGTGAGAGAGACACAGAGAGAGGCTGATCTATAGAGAGAGTGAGAGATAGAGACACAGATACAGAGAGAGAGACACACACAGATATAGAGAGGGAGAGAGACACACAGATACAGAGAGAGAGAGAGACAGAGACAGAGAGAGATAGAGACAGACAGATACAGAGAGAGAGAGAGACAGAGACAGAGAGAGATAGCGACACACAGATACAGAGAGAGAGACACAGATACAGAGAGACACACAGATACAGAGAGAGATAGAGACACACAGATACAGAGAGAGAGAGAGACACACACAGATAGAGAGAGAGGGAGACACACAGATACAGAGAGAGAGACACACACACAGATATATAGAGAGAGAGACACACACAGATACAGAGAGAGAGACACACAGATATAGAGAGAGAAAGAGACACACAGATACAGAGAGAGAGAGAGACAGAGACAGAGAGAGATAGAGACACACAGATACAGAGAGAGATAGAGACACACAGATACAGAGAGAGAGAGACACAGATACAGAGAGAGAGACACACAGATACAGAGAGAGATAGAGACACACAGATACAGAGAGAGAGAGAGACACACAGATAGAGAGAGAGGGAGACACACAGATACAGAGAGAGAGACACACACACACAGATACAGAGAGAGAGAGAGACACACAGATACAGAGAGAGAGAGAGACACATACACAGACACAGAGAGAGAGAGACACACACAGATACAGAGAGAGAGACAAATACACAGATATATATAGAGAGAGAGAGACACAGATACAGAGAGAGAGGGAGACACATGGGGAGAGAGAGAGGGAGAGTCAGACAAACAGAAATACAAAGACACAGATACAGAGAGAGAGAGACACACAGATACAGAGAGAGACACACGATAAAGAGAGACACACACACACACAGATACAGAGAGAGAGAGACAGATACAGAGAGAGAGACACACAGATACAGAGAGAGAGAGACACACACAGATACAGAGAGAGAGACACACACAGATACAGAGAGAGAGAGAGACAGGTACCAAGAGAGAAAGAGACACAGGGGGAGAGAGAGACATGTACAGAGAGAGACAGACAGATACAGAGAGAGACAGAAGACAGACAAGCCCAGAGAGAGAAAGACATACACCCACAGAGAGACACAGACACACAGACAAGCCCAGAGACAAGAAACACACACACCCAGAGAGAGAGCGAGACAGACAGACAGACAGAGTGAGAGAGACACAGAGAGAGGCTGATCTATAGAGAGAGTGAGAGATAGAGACACAGATACAGAGAGAGAGACACACACAGATACAGAGAGAGAGACACACACAGATATATATAGAGAGAGAGACACACAGATACAGAGAGAGAGAGAGACAGAGACAGAGAGAGATAGAGACACACAGATACAGAGAGAGAGAGACACAGATACAGAGAGAGAGACACACAGATACAGAGAGAGAGACACACACACAGGTATATATAGAGAGAGAGAGACACAGATACAGAGAGAGAGACACACAGATATAGAGAGAGAAAGAGACACACAGATACAGAGAGAGAGAGAGACAGAGACAGAGAGAGATAGAGACACACAGATACAGAGAGAGAGAGACACAGATACAGAGAGAGAGACACACAGATACAGAGAGAGAGAGAGAGACAGAGACAGAGAGAGATAGAGACACACAGATACAGAGAGAGAAAGACACAGATACAGAGAGAGAGACACACAGATAAAGAGAGACACACACACAGATACAGAGAGAGAGAGACAGATACAGAGAGAGAGACACACAGATACAGAGAGAGAGACACACACAGATACAGAGAGAGAGAGAGACAGGTACCGAGAGAGAAAGAGGCACAGGGGGAGAGAGAGACAGGTACAGAGAGAGACAGACAGATACAGAGAGAGACAGAAGACAGACAAGCCCAGAGAGAGAAAGACATACACCCAGAGAGAGACACAGACACACAGACAAGCCCAGAGACAAGAAACACACACACCCAGAGAGAGAGACAGACAGACAGACAGACAGAGTGAGAGAGACACAGAGAGAGGCTGATCTATAGAGAGAGTGAGAGATAGAGACACAGATACAGAGAGAGAGACACACACAGATATAGAGAGGGAGAGAGACACACAGATACAGAGAGAGAGAGAGACAGAGACAGAGAGAGATAGAGACAGACAGATACAGAGAGAGAGAGAGACAGAGACAGAGAGAGATAGCGACACACAGATACAGAGAGAGAGACACAGATACAGAGAGACACACAGATACAGAGAGAGATAGAGACACACAGATACAGAGAGAGAGAGAGACACACACAGATAGAGAGAGAGGGAGACACACAGATACAGAGAGAGAGACACACACACAGATATATAGAGAGAGAGACACACACAGATACAGAGAGAGAGACACACAGATATAGAGAGAGAAAGAGACACACAGATACAGAGAGAGAGAGAGACAGAGACAGAGAGAGATAGAGACACACAGATACAGAGAGAGATAGAGACACACAGATACAGAGAGAGAGAGACACAGATACAGAGAGAGAGACACACAGATACAGAGAGAGATAGAGACACACAGATACAGAGAGAGAGAGAGACACACAGATAGAGAGAGAGGGAGACACACAGATACAGAGAGAGAGACACACACACACAGATACAGAGAGAGAGAGAGACACACAGATACAGAGAGAGAGAGAGACACATACACAGACACAGAGAGAGAGAGACACACACAGATACAGAGAGAGAGACAAATACACAGATATATATAGAGAGAGAGAGACACAGATACAGAGAGAGAGGGAGACACATGGGGAGAGAGAGAGGGAGAGTCAGACAAACAGAAATACAAAGACACAGATACAGAGAGAGAGAGACACACAGATACAGAGAGAGACACACGATAAAGAGAGACACACACACACACAGATACAGAGAGAGAGAGACAGATACAGAGAGAGAGACACACAGATACAGAGAGAGAGAGACACACACAGATACAGAGAGAGAGACACACACAGATACAGAGAGAGAGAGAGACAGGTACCAAGAGAGAAAGAGACACAGGGGGAGAGAGAGACATGTACAGAGAGAGACAGACAGATACAGAGAGAGACAGAAGACAGACAAGCCCAGAGAGAGAAAGACATACACCCACAGAGAGACACAGACACACAGACAAGCCCAGAGACAAGAAACACACACACCCAGAGAGAGAGAGAGACAGACAGACAGACAGAGTGAGAGAGACACAGAGAGAGGCTGATCTATAGAGAGAGTGAGAGATAGAGACACAGATACAGAGAGAGAGACACACACAGATACAGAGAGAGAGACACACACAGATATATATAGAGAGAGACACACAGATACAGAGAGAGAGAGAGACAGAGACAGAGAGAGATAGAGACACACAGATACAGAGAGAGAGAGAGACAGAGACAGAGAGAGATAGAGACACACAGATACAGAGAGAGAGAGACACAGATACAGAGAGAGAGACACACAGATACAGAGAGAGAGACACACACACAGGTATATATAGAGAGAGAGACACACAGATATAGAGAGAGAAAGAGACACACAGATACAGAGAGAGAGAGAGACAGAGACAGAGAGAGAGACACACAGATACAGAGAGAGAGACAAATACACAGATATATATAGAGAAACACACACATAAAGAGAAAAAATCACAAACGCACAAAAAGAGAGAAAAACACACACACACACACAAACAGAAACACACACACACAGAAACACAGATGCACAAAGACAGAAACACACACACACACAAAGTGGGAAACACACACACACACTGAGAAACAAATGCACACACACACACACTGAGAAACACACCCACAGACCCACAAAGAAACTCATACACACAAAGAGAGAAAAACACACACACAAAGAGGAACACACTTACACACACACAGAAACACTCACACACAAAGAGAAAGAAACACACACACAAAGAGGGAAACACAGATACACAAAGCGAGAAACACACACACGCACACAAAGAGAGGAGCACATACACACAAAGAGGGAAACACACAAGCACACAGAGAAAAAAAAACAAAAACACAGAGAGGGAAACACACAGAGACAAATACACACACAGAAACGCACACACAGAAACACACACACAAAGAGAAACACACACAAAAAGAGAGAAAAACACATGCACACAGAAAGAGAGAAACACACACGCGCACAAAGAGACACACATCGACACACAGAAACGCACACACATAAACACACAAAGAGAGAAACACACACACTAAGAGAGAGAAACACACAAAGAGAGAAACACACACACAGAGAAACACCCAAGCACATAAAGAGAAAAAAACACACACACAGAAAAGCACAAACACACAAAGAGGGAAAAAGAAACACACACACACACACAGAGAAACACACACAGAGAAACACACACAGAGAAACACACACAGAGAAACACACACAGAGAAACACACACAGAGAAACACACACACAGAGAAACACACACACAGAGAAACACACACAGAGAAACACACACAGAGAAACACACACAGAGAAACACACACAGAGAAACACACACACAGAGAAACACACACACAGAGAAACACACACAGAGAAACACACACAGAGAAACACACACACAGAGAAACACACACAGAGAAACACACACAAAGAAACACACACAGAGAAACACACACAAAGAAACACACACAGAGAAACACACACAGAGAAACACACACACAGAGAAACACACACACAGAGAAACATACACAGAAACACACACAAAGAAACACACACACAGAGAAACACACACAAAGAAACACACACAGAGAAACATACACAGAAACACACACAAAGAAACACACACAAAGAAACACACACAGAGAAACACACACACAAAGAAACACACACAGAGAAACACACACAAAGAAACACACACAGAGAAACACACACAGAGAAACACACACAGAGAAACACACACAAAGAAACACACACAGAGAAACACACACACACAGAAACACACACACAGAGAAACACACACACAGAGAAACACACACACAGAGAAACACACACAGAGAAACACACACACAGAGAAACACACACACAGAGAAACACACACAGAGAAACACACACAAAGAAACACACACAGAGAAACACACACACACAGAGAAACACACACAGAGAAACACACACACAGAGAAACACACACACAGAGAAACACACACAAAGAAACACACACAGAGAAACACACACACACAGAGAAACACACACAGAGAAACACACACACAGAGAAACACACACACAGAGAAACACACACAGAGAAACACACACACAGAGAAACACACACACACAGAGAAACACACACAGAGAAACACACACACAGAGAAACACACACACAGAGAAACACACACACAGAGAAACATACACAGAGAAACACACACACAGAGAAACACACACAGAGAGAAACACACACAGAGAGAAACACACACACAGAGAAACACACACACAGAGAAACATACACAGAGAAACACACACACAAACACAACATAGATAAGGGTCATGGGTGGAGGGGGGGTTTGATAATGTTAAAATGGCGGCGCGGGCTCGTTGGGCCAAAGGGCCTGTTTCCACGGGCTGTTTCTGTTCTTTGAAACACACAAACAAAGAGAGAAACACACACACAAAGAGAGAAACCCACACAGTCAAGTGAGAGAAACACACACACACAGAGCAACACACACGCACAGAAACACACACACAAAGAGAGAAACACACACAAACACAGAGAGAAACACACGTACACACAAAGAAAGAAACACACATACACAGAGCAACACACACGCACACACACACACAGACACATATAGTCACAAAGCGAGAAACACACACATGCACACACAAAGAGAAAAACACACACACGCACACACACAGAAACACACACACAAAGAAACAAAAACACAAAGAGAGAAACACACACACACAAAGAGAGAAACACACACACACACAGACGCAAAGAGAGAAACACACACACACAGACGCAAAGACAGAACAACACACACACCCAAAGAGAGAAACACACAAACACAAAAAGAGAAACACACACACGCACAAAGCGAGAAACACACACGCACAAAGCAAGACACACGCACAGAGCAATACACATGCAAAAACACACAAAGTCAGAAAGAGAGGAAGACGTACACAGTCACAAAGAGAGAAACACACACACATAAAGAGAGAAACACACACACACAAAGAGAGAAACACACACACAAAGAGAGAAACGCATACAGACACAGAAACATACACACATACACGAAGAGAGAATCACACACACACACCCAAAGAGAGAAACAAACACACACCCAAAGAGAAACACACACAGAAACACATACAGTCACAGAGAAAGACTCACAGTCACAAAGAGAGAAACACACACACACAAAGAGAAAAACACACACACGCACACACACATAGAAACACACACACAAAGAGAGAAACACACACACAAAGGGAGAAACATACATACAGAGAAACACACACAAAGAGAAAAACACACACACGCACACACAAAGAAAGAAACAAAAACACAAAGAGAGAAACACACACACACACAAAGAAGAAACACACACACAGACGCAAAGACAGAACCACACACACACCCAAAGAGAGAAACACACAAACACAAAAAGAGAAACACACACACACACACAAAGAGAGAAACACACACACACAGACACAAAGAGAGAAACACACACACACAGACGCAAAGACAGAACCACACACACACCCAAAGAGAAACACACAAACACAAAAAGAGAAACACACACACACACACAAAGCGAGAAACACACACGCACAAAGCAAGACACACGCCCAGAGTAACACACATGCAAACACACACAGTCACAAAGAGAGAAACACACACACAAAGAGAGAAACATACACACACAAAGAGAGAAACAAACACACAAAGAGAGAAACGCACAGACACAGAAACATACACACATACACGAAGAGAGAATCACACACACACACCTAAAGAGAGAAACACACACACACACACACAAAGAGAAAAACACACACACACAAAGCGAGAAACACACACACACACAAAGCGAGAAACACACACACACAAAGCGAGAAACACACACACACAGAGCAAGGCACATGCACAGAGCAACACACATGCAAACACACACACCGTCACAATGAAAGAAACACACACACACAAAGCGAGAAACATACACACACACACAGAGAAACATACACACAAAGAGAGAAACGCACACACAAAGAGAGAAACACACACACACACAAGGAGAGAAACACACACACACACTCAAACACATACACGAAGAGAGAATCACACACACACCCAAAGAGAGAAACACACACAAAGAGAAAAACACACACACAAAGAGAAAAACACACACACAAAGAGAAAAACACACACACAAAGAAATAAACAAACACACAGAGAGAAACACACGCACACACAAAGAGAGAAACACATGTACACACAGAGCAACACACACGCACACACACAGAAACACATATAGTCACAGAGAAAGACTCACAGTCACAAAGAGAAAAACACACACACGCACATAGAAACACACACACAAAGAGAGAAACACACACACAAAGGGAGAAACATACACACAGAGAAACACACACATGTGCGAAGAGAGAAACACACACATACGCAAATAGAGAAACACACACAAACACACACACATACATGAAGAGAGAAACACACACACACAAAGTGAGAAACACACACACACCCAAAGAGAGAAACACACACAAAGAGAAAAACACACACACAAAGAGAAAAACACACACACAAAGAGAAAAACACACACACAAAGAAATAAACAAACACACAGAGAGAAACACACGCACACACAAAGAGAGAAACACATGTACACACAGAGCAACACACACGCACACACACAGAAACACATATAGTCACAGAGAAAGACTCACAGTCACAAAGAGAAAAACACACACACGCACATAGAAACACACACACAAAGAGAGAAACACACACACAAAGGGAGAAACATACACACAGAGAAACACACACATGTGCGAAGAGAGAAACACACACATACGCAAATAGAGAAACACACACAAACACACACACATACATGAAGAGAGAAACACACACACACAAAGTGAGAAACACACACACACCCAAAGAGAAAAACACACAAACACAAAAGGAGAAACACACACACACAAAGCGAGAATCACACACACACACAGTGTGAAACACATACACGCACAGAGCAACACACAGAAACACACAGTCACAAAGAAACACACACAGTCACAAAGAGAGAAACACACACACCCAAAGAGAAAAACACACAAACAGAAAAAGAGAAAAACACACAAACAGAAAAAGAGAAACACACACACAGAGCGAGAACCACACACATACACAGAGCAACACACACGCACACACAGAAACAATCAGTCACAAAGAGAGAAACACACACACAAAGAGAGAAACACACACACAAAGAGAGAAACACACACACGGAAAGAGAGAAACACACACAGTTACAGAGAGAAACACACACAGTTACAGAGAGAAACACACACACACACAAAGAGAAAAACACACAGATAAAGAGAAAAGCACAATCACACACACACACAGAAACACACACACAAAGACAAATCACACACACAAAGAGAGAAACACACACATGCACAGAGCAACACACACACAGAAACACATTCAGTCACAAAGACAGAAACACTCAGTCACAAAGAGAGAAACACACACACGCAAAGAGAGGATCACATACAAAGAGAAAAACACACACACACACAGAAACACACACACAAAGAGAGAAATACACACACACGCAAAGAGAGAAACACACACACAGAAACACACACATACATGAAGAGAGAAACACACATACCCGAAGAGAGAAACACACACACACCCAAAGAGAGAAACACACACACCCGAAGAGAGAAACACACACACACCCGAAGAGAGAAACACACACACACAAAGAGAAACACACACATACCCGAAGAGAGAAACACACACACCCGAAGAGAGAAACACACACTCACGCAAAGAGAGAAACACACACGCAAAGAGAGAAACGCACACACACCCGAAGAGAGAAACACACACACACACAAAGAGAGAAACACACACACACACAAAGAGAGAAACACACACACACAAAGTGAGAATCACACACACACAAAGTGAGAATCACACACAGAGTGATAAACACATACACACACAGAGCAACACACACACATGCACACACAGGAACACACACAGTCACAAAGAGAGAAACACACACACCCAAAGAGAAAAACACACAAACAGAAAAAGAGAAACACACACACACACAAAGTGAGAATCACACACAGAGTGAGAAACACATACACGCACAGAGCAACCCACACGCACACACACACACACACAGGAACACACACAGAAACACACACAGTCACAAAGCGAGAAATACACACACACCCAAAGAGAAAAACACACAAACAGAAAAAGAGAAACACACACACAAAGCGAGAACACACACAGAGCGAGAAACACACACATACACAGAGCAACTTTATAAGACCCTTGTCAGGCTTCATTTAGAGTATTGTGCGCAGTTCTGGTCGCCTCACTATAGGAAAGATGTAGAAGCTATTGAGAGGGTACAGAGGAGATTTACAAGGATGTTGCCTGGACTGGGAGGCATGCCTTATGAAGTTAGGTTGGGGAGCTGGGACTATTCTCCCTGGAGAGACGAAGGTTGAGAGGCGACCTGATAGAAGTTTACAAAATGTTGAGAGGAATAGATAGGGTGGACTCTCAGAGGCTATTTCCCCAGGTTGAAATGGTCGCTACGAGAGGACACAGATTTAAGGTGCGGGGAGGAAAGTACAGAAGTAATGTTAGGGGTAAGTTTTTCACTCAGAGGGTGGTGAGTGAATGGAATCGGCTGCCGTCAGTGGTGGTGGAGGCGAACTCACTGGGGTCTTTTAAAAGACTTCTGGATGAGTATATGGGGTTTTATGGGATTGGGGGTTATAGATAGGTCTGTAGGTTGGTAGGTGTTGATGTGATCGGCGCAACTTGTGGGCCGAAGGGCCTGTTTGTGCTGTAGTGTTCTATGTTCTAACACACACGCACAGAGCAACACACACGCACAGAGCAACACACACGCACAGAGCAACACACACACACACACACACACAGAAACACACACAGTCACAAAGAGAGAAACACACACACAAAGCGAGAAACACACACACAAAGGGAGAAACATACACACAAGCGCAAAGAGAGAAACACACAAAGCGAGAAACACACACACACACAGATACAGAGAGAGACACACACAGATATAGAGAGGGAGGGAGAGAGACAGAGACAGAGAGAGATAGAGACACATGGGGAGAGATAGAGGGAGAGTCAGACAAACAGGAATACAGAGACACAGATACAGAGAGAGACACACACAGATACAGAGAGAGAGAGACACACACAGATACAGAGAGAGAGACACACACACAGATACAGAGAGAGAGACACACACAGATACAGAGAGAGAGACACACACAGATACAGAGAGAGAGAGACACACACAGATATATATATAGAGAGAGAGACACAGATACAGAGAGAGAGAGAGAGACAGAGACAGAGAGAGATAAAGACACACAGATACAGAGAGAGAGAGACACAGATACAGAGAGAGAGAGACACACAGAGATACAGAGAGAGATAGAGACACACAGATACAGAGAGAGAGAGAGAGACACACAGATACAGAGAGAGAGAGACACACACAGATACAGAGAGAGAGAGACACA